>WNGS01168851.1:39913-52301 GCA_020271785.1 Procambarus virginalis
CTCTCCTCGAGTTCATAACCCTTCTTCACATCAGTACTCAAACTCCAATACACTGTGGTCGCTCATCCCTACTGGGGCCTCAAAACCGATTTCTCTTATGTCAGAGTCGTTCAGGTGAAGACCAGGTCGAGTCTCGCTGGTTCGTCATTTCCTCTCATCCTTGTGGGTTCTCTGACATGCTGGGTTAAGAAGTTTCTAGTCACCACCTCCAGTAGTTTGGCTCTCCACGTATCCTCGCCGCCATGCGGTTCCGTGTTCTCCCAATTAATCCTTCGTGATTGAAGTCCCCCATGATGAGCAGGTGGGATCTATTTCTACAGGCAGCAGAGGCTGCCCTCTCAATTATAGTGTTAACTGCCATGTTGTTGTTTTCATACTCTTGACTGGGTCTTCTGTCATTTGGTGGAGGGTTATATATTACTGCTACTACTATCCTTGGTCCTCCCATTGTCATGGTGCCTGCTATGTAGTCTCTGAAACCCTCACAGCCCGGGATAGCCATCTCCTTAAAACTCCATTCCTTTCTCATGAGTAGGGCCACTCCGCCTCCTCCCTACCTTCCCTCTCTTTCTTATTACTGTGTACTCCTGGGGAAACACAGCATTTGTTATGATTCCAGAGAGTTTTGCCTCAGTGAGTCCGATTACATCTGGGTCACTTCTTGTGTTCTTTCCCTTAGTTCACTTGTCTTGCTTGTGATCCCATCTATGTTCGAGTACATTACCCTGAAACTGACTCTCTTCTGCTTCTCCTCTGGGGGGACCTGTGGGGTCTGGGGTGAGCGGGAGCTTGGAGGATCTGGTATGGGGAGACTGGTGGAGGAGGAAGGGCTTGGGGGGGTGGAGGGGAGGGGGAGGGAAGGGTGGGTGGGTGAGAGGGGGAGGGTAGGGGGTGGGTGAGAGGGGAGGGTTGAGGGGGTGGGTGAGAGGGGGAGGGTTGAGGGGGGTGAGAGGAGGAAGGTTGGGGGGATGGGGAAGAAGGGGGGGTTTGGGAGGGCAGTAAAGGGGGGGGGGGCTTGGGGGGTTTGGGAGGGCAGTAAAGGGGGGGGGCTTGGGGGGCGTGGGGGGAAAGGGAAGGCTGAGGTGGGTGAGGAAGAGGGGAAGGTATGGGAGTGATGGAGAGGGGAAGGCTTAGGTGGGGTGGGGGAGAGTGGAGGGCTTAGGGGGGCAGGGGAGAATGGAGGGCTTGTGGGGGGAGAGACTGGAGGGCATGTGGAGAAGGGAGGGCTTGGGGATGCGGGAGAAGGGTGGTCCTGGGGGAGGGGGGAGTGGGAGGAGGGGGAGAGTGGGAGGAGGGGGTGAGTGGGAGGAGAGGGGTGGGTGGGGGGAGGTGCCTTAGGTGGGTACTTAGTGGGGGGCTGACAGGGGTTGGGGCAGGTAGGGTGTCTGTTGGGTAGGATGTGGGGATGGTGTTGCACTCCCTGTGGCTAGTGCACTGTTTGTGGAGGGTTCCCCACTCCCCTCTGGGATTGTGTGGATCGGGGTTGTGGCTCCCCGATTCCTTTCTCTCTCCCTGCGCTCCTTCCTCGCATCTGCTGCCTGCTTTCTCTCTTCCCTTGTCATATCCCTCTGTAGGAATACTTTTTTGAACTTCTCTACATTTGCTAGACAGCACTTCCTTTCTAACAGTTCCTCTTTCGTGTTTTCGCTCATGAATACCACCTTTATCATTTGGTCTCTGTCCTTGTTGTACTTTCCAAGCCTGAAAACCTTTTCAACATTTTGTACAGTTCCCTCTATGCTTACCTCTTTTAGGATCTCTTTAACTATGTTTTGTCCTTGTCTCTCCGCTCCTTTGGCGGTGTGTGTGTGTGTGTGTGTGTGTGTGTGTGTGTGTGTGTGTGTGTGTGTGTGTGTGTGTGTGTGTGTGTGTGTGTGTGTGTGTTTATGTATTCACCTAGTTGTGCTTGCGGGGGTTGAGCTCTGCTCTTTCGGCTCGCCTCTCAACTGTCAAATTAATCCAGAGGGGAAACGCCTGCTGCGTCCTCGGCTACTGTCCGGAAGCAGAAGAGCTCCAAGAGATCCATAACCTCTAAGAGAGAGAGAGAGACGTTAATGGATGTATGTATACAGGTAGAGGTGTAGCACGTATGGTAATGGAGATATATACCCAGGTAGAGGTGCAGCAGGTATGGTAATGGAGATATATACACAGGTAGATGTGCAGCAGGTATGGTAATGGATATATATACACAGGTAGAGGTGCAGCAGGTATGGTAATGGAGATATATACACAGGTAGAGGTGCAGCAGGTATGGTAATGGAGATATATACCCAGGTAGAGGTGCTGCAGGTATGGTAATGGAGATATATACCCAGGTAGAGGTGTAGCAGGTATGGTAATGGAGATATATACCCAGGTAGAAGTGTAGCAGGTATGGCAATGGAGATATATACCCAGTGTTGTGTATCTGGGGCTTGAACTCAGAAAAATAAATTGTTTAATTGTTATATTAAAATTAATCGAAGGACCACCCGCTTTTGAGAAAAGAGGGAAAACAAATAAAATTGATCATTAGAATGACACCAGAGAACCAGTGTCTATGGAAAAACATTCAATGGATATTCACTTGAAAATAATGAAGACTGTAATTATTAATTAAAGTCAAAGCCTCAAATATCAACATTGGGGGGTTATTTCTAGAAATTCATATATATCTAGGAACCAGTGTGGTTCGTCACTAGTTCATTATGCATGGAATTATGGTAAATCTAACTACAACATATGTAAATATATGGTAATCAAAATTATTCATTTAAGCTCATATTATAGAAGCAATAATTAAATTGAATAAATTTATAAGAAAAAATGGGTCTTAGCTGTAAGACGATTTCTAACGCCAGTTCATCACTCGTCCTCGTAATCACAGAATCCCCATAGATAAATGACTCGAGGTAAATAACACGATGGATGACAATCTTGCTGGCGTCTCAAATACACGCTGTAATACAAGAAATATAAAGTAGCAATTGACTAGGCTACAAAATTGTGCTCATATATTCATGAACTGAACTGAGTGATAAATATTACTAACGTTTGGTTGTGATTATATATTCTTCCTAACGACAAACTACTCACTAAGGCTCTAAACTACTCAAATGCATTCGATTAGAAAGAAACCTGTGAGCGTAACCGAGTACTAAGGTTTGCCGAGAGGAGCGTCTGCTGGACTCAGTGTTCACTGCTGTGCACACTTATTCACGGCCCGGGTGGTAATTGCAGACGCTGGGTTCACTATTGAGGCACTAGAGAACACTGGCAAGTAAATTCCACTTATTAATTGAGTGTCGACGTAATTCTTATCGACAAGAATTCTCAATTAATGCCCCGTGCCTCACCACGCTGTCTCGTGTGCGTGCCTTGTTGTTGTCGTAATGGCGTAATGGCGTCTCCCTCTCCCCGCTCTCGCATTCACCACGGAAATTATTAAACACAAACTATTCTTTCCCGCGTAATTATGGAGGAAAATGCGATAATATGAACTGGGTTGAAATTATAGGGAATTAATAATTATAATATTCTCGATAAATAATCTCTAGCGAGAAATGGAGATAATATTTATACTTCTCCAGAGCATTCAAACGTAACAGAATAAAAACTGTTACTGAATAATTTTAATTAATAACTCTTGATTTACATTATCAGGAGTAATATTATCAACAATATGCTCAGATTAATTTATATAACACTATGGTTAGTGGTGTTAAGAGCTACTGCAAATGTAAGTTAATATTAATTTATCATAAGATAATAATGGATGATAAGTGTTGGAAATTTCCAACACCCAGGTAGAGGTGTAGCAGGTATGGTAATGGAGATATATACCCAGGTAGAGGTGTAGCAGGTATGGTAATGGAGATATATACCCAGGTAGAGGTGTAGCAGGTATGGTAATGGAGATATATACCCAGGTAGAGGTGTAGCAGGTATGGTAATGGAGATATATTCCCAGGTAGAGGTGTAGCAGGTATGGTAATGGAGATATATACCCAGGTAGAGGTGAGGTTGAGATTGGGTGAGTGTAAACGTGTAGCTCAGGTGTCGAGCTGATGACCTTTCCCAGGATGCAACCCTGCAACAAGCTGACAGACTTCTGTGTACCAATTTATTTCATGGTGAATAGATGCATTAGGTGATACGATACGCGCCCAAACGTTTCTGTCCCGCATAAGATTCGGACTCAAAATTTTGGATATGTTTCTTTTAACGTTTATCTGTTGTTACGTAAGAGAACGGTGGTATATCTTCTTCCTCGCGGCTTGGGACTGTCTTTGATAATTACTTATACTTACCTGGGATACGTCGGGTTGAGTGAAGTCTTCCATCCGACTGTGTTTATCTGCAGAGTTATCAAGTCTTTGAACAAGATTTATCCATTGTTATGGAGTTGTGGATGCTACTGGAGGCGGGGACCATGCCAAGAGTGTCACACTAGTTTGGTTAAGTAGTAAAATGCTTTAACAATTTGATTTTTAAATCTCAAATTATTTTTTCAATCCATGAGCTTTTTATTATTTAAAAAATTATTAACGTAAACTGTTTTACATTAAATATTACAGAAAAACCTTCAAATATTATTTCCATATCTTCTTGCAGGCAAATCCAACTGCGGACTCCATACTACAAGCAGAAGATTCTCGGGCGAACCTCACCCATCACCTCGAGTGAAGCTTTCACCAACACGCCAGTCAGTCACCCACTCCTCCTGCTTGTAGAACACACCCAACAGTCACCCACTCCTCCTGCTTGTAGAACACACCCAACAGTCACCCACTCGTCCTGCTTGTAGAACACACCCAACAGTCACCCACTCGTCTTGCTTGTAGAACACACCCAACAGTCACCCACTCGTCTTGCTTGTAGAACACACCCAACAGTCACCCACTCGTCTTGCTTGTAGAACACACCCAACAGTCACCCACTCGTCCTGCTTGTAGAACACACCCAACAGTCACCCACTCGTCCTGCTTGTAGAACTCACGTAACAGTCATCCAATAGAATGCAGACAACCACACCATCACTAGTGCAGACAACCACACCATCACTAGTGCAGACAACCACACCATCACTAGTGCAGACAACCACACCATCACTAGTGCAGACAACCACACCATCACTAGTGCAGGCAACTACACCATCACTAGTGCAGACAACCACACCATCACTAGTGCAGGCAACTACACCATCACTAGTGCAGACAACCACACCATCACTAGTGCAAACAACCACACCATCACTAGTGGTGACAACCACACCATCACTAGTACAGACAACCACACCATCACTAGTACAGACAACCACACCATCACTAGTGCAGGCAACTACACCATCACTAGTGCAGACAACCACACCATCACTAGTGCAGACAACCACACCATCACTAGTGCAGACAACCACACCATCACTAGTGCAGACAACCACACCATCACTAGTGCAGACAACCACACCATCACTAGTGCAGACAACCACACTATCACTAGTACAATCAACCACACCATCACTAGTGGTGACAACCACACCATCACTAGTACAGACAACCACACCATCACTAGTGCAGACAACCACACCATCACTAGTGCAGACAACCACACTATCACTAGTACAATCAACCACACCATCACTAGTGGTGACAACCACACCATCACTAGTACAGACAACCACACCATCACTAGTGCAGACAACCACACCATCACTAGTGGTGACAACCACACCATCACTAGTGCAGACAACCAAACCATCGCTAGTGGTGACAACCACACCATCACTAGTACAATCAACCACACCATCACTAGTGCAGACAACCACACCATCACTAGTGGTGACAACCACACCATCACTAGTACAGACAACCACACCATCACTAGTGCAGACAACCAAACCATCGCTAGTGGTGACAACCACACCATCACTAGTGCAGACAACCAAACCATCGCTAGTGGTGACAACCACACCATCACTAGTGCAGACAACCACACCATCACTAGTGCAGAGAACAATCTCTAGGGCAGAAAACAATCACTAGTGCAGCTAACAATCATTAGTGCAGCCAACAATCACGATTGCAGATAACATTCACTAGTGCAGGCAACAATCACTAGTTCAGACAACTACAACTATCTCACACATTGACAGACAGAACTTCAGTAATTTTATCATAAAACAATATTGTTACTTGATATTAATTAAATATATAATATATTCTACGTTGAGTGAGAGTGCATGAAGAACTGATCAGTGTACCGTTGTTGGGGCAGGTAGCGAGGATCGGCCAACATAACGACTGCTTCCTCGCCTCAGACACGGATTTTGGCACGTACGTTAACAAGGCGGTGGAGTACCCATACTTGAAGAATGAAACACTGTACCTCTCCATGGGTGGTGAGACTTGCGCGAACAACCCCCCCAGGTTTGTTGATGATCAGTAACTACTGCTGCACTAAACATGTCCCCAGGTCAGTCCTGGTGATGACCAGTAACTACTGCTGCCCCAGACATGTCCCCAGGTCAGTCCTGGTGATGACCAGTAACTACTGCTGCCCCAGACATGTCCCCAGGTTAGTCCTGGTGATGACCAGTAACTACTGCTGCCCCAGACATGTCCCCAGGTCAGTCCTGGTGATGACCAGTAACTACTGCTGCCCCAGACATGTCCCCAGGTCAGTCCTGGTGATGACCAGTAACTACTGCTGCCCCAGACATGTCCCCAGGTTAGTCCTGGTGATGACCAGTAACTACTGCTGCCCCAGACATGTCCCCAGGTCAGTCATGGTGATGACCAGTAACTACTGCTGCCCCAGACATGTCCCCAGGTCAGTCCTGGTGATGACCAGTAACTACTGCTGCCCCAGACATGTCCCCAGGTTAGTCCTGGTGATGACCAGTAACTACTGCTGCCCCAGACATGTCCCCAGGTCAGTCCTGGTGATGACCAGTAACTACTGCTGCCCCAGACATGTCCCCAGGTCAGTCATGGTGATGACCAGTAACTACTGCTGCCCCAGACATGTCCCCAGGTCAGTCATGGTGATGACCAGTAACTCCTGCTGCCCCAGACATGTCCCCAGGTCAGTCCTGCTGATGACCAGTAACTACTGCTGCCCCAGACATGTCCCCAGGTCAGTCCTGGTGATGACCAGTAACTACTGCTGCCCCAGACATGTCCCCAGGTTAGTCCTGGTGATGACCAGTAACTACTGCTGCCCCAGACATGTCCCCAGGTCAGTCATGGTGATGACCAGTAACTACTGCTGCCCCAGACATGTCCCCAGGTCAGTCCTGGTGATGACCAGTAACTACTGCTGCCCCAGACATGTCCCCAGGTTAGTCCTGGTGATGACCAGTAACTACTGCTGCCCCAGACATGTCCCCAGGTCAGTCCTGGTGATGACCAGTAACTACTGCTGCCCCAGACATGTCCCCAGGTCAGTCATGGTGATGACCAGTAACTCCTGCTGCCCCAGACATGTCCCCAGGTCAGTCATGGTGATGACCAGTAACTCCTGCTGCCCCAGACATGTCCCCAGGTCAGTCATAGTGATGACCAGTAACTCCTGCTGCCCCAGACATGTCCCCAGGTCAGTCCTGGTGATGATCAGTAACTACTGCTGCCCCAGACATGTCCCCAGGTCAGTCATGGTGATGACCAGTAACTCCTGCTGCCCCAGACATGTCCCCAGGTCAGTCCTGGTGATGACCAGTAACTACTGCTGCACTAAACATGTCTCCAGGTCAGTCATGGTGATGACCAGTAACTACTGCTGCCCCAGACATGTCCCCAGGTCAGTCATGGTGATGACCAGTAACTACTGCTGCCCCAGACATGTCCCCAGGTCAGTCATGGTGATGACCAGTAACTACTGCTGCCCCAGACATGTCCCCAGGTCAGTCATGGTGATGACCAGTAACTACTGCTGCCCCAGACATGTCCCCAGGTCAGTCATGGTGATGACCAGTAACTACTGCTGCACTAAACATGTCCCCAGGTCAGTCATGGTGATGACCAGTAACTACTGCTGCCCCAGACATGTCCCCAGGTCAGTCATGGTGATGACCAGTAACTCCTGCTGCCCCAGACATGTCCCCAGGTCAGTCATGGTGATGACCAGTAACTCCTGCTGCCCCAGACATGTCCCCAGGTCAGTCATGGTGATGATCAGTAACTACTGCTGCACTAAACATGTCCCCAGGTCAGTCCTGGTGATGATCAGTAACTACTGCTGCCCCAGACATGTCCCCAGGTCAGTCCTGGTGATGACCAGTAACTCCTGCTGCCCCAGACATGTCCCCAGGTCAGTCATAGTGATGACCAGTAACTACTGCTGCCCCAGACATGTCCCCAGGTCAGTCATGGTGATGATCAGTAACTACTGCTGCCCCAGACATGTCCCCAGGTCAGTCATGGTGATGACCAGTAACTCCTGCTGCCCCAGACATGTCCCCAGGTTAGTCCTGGTGATGACCAGTAACTACTGCTGCCCCAGACATGTCCCCAGGTCAGTCCTGCTGATGACCAGTAACTACTGCTGCACTAAACATGTCCCCAGGTCAGTCATGGTGATGATCAGTAACTACTGCTGCCCCAGACATGTCCCCAGGTCAGTCATGGTGATGATCAGTAACTACTGCTGCCCCAGACATGTCCCCAGGTCAGTCCTGGTGATGACCAGTAACTACTGCTGCCCCAGACATGTCCCCAGGTCAGTCATGGTGATGACCTACCTGATCATCACATAACACTGACCTACCTGCTCATCACATAACACACACTGACCTACCTGCTCATCACATAACACTGACTTACCTGCTCATCACATAACACACTGACCTACCTGCTCATCACATAACACTGACCTACTTGCTCATCACATAACACACTGACCTACCTACTCATCACATAACACTGATTTACCTGCTCATCACATAACACACTGACCTACCTGCTCATCACATAACACACACTGACCTACCTGCTCATCACATAACACTGACTTACCTGCTCATCACATAACACACTGACCTACCTGCTCATCACATAACACTGACCTACTTGCTCATCACATAACACACTGACCTACCTACTCATCACATAACACTGATTTACCTGCTCATCACATAACACACTGACCTACCTGCTCATCACATAACACTGACCTACCTGCTCATCACATAACACTGACCTACTTGTTCATCACATAACACACACTGACCTACCTACTCATCACATAACACTGATTTACCTGCTCATCACATAACACACTGACCTACCTGCTCATCACATAACACTGACTTACCTGCTCATCACATAACACACTGACCTACTTGTTCATCACATAACACACACTGACCTACCTGCTCATCACATAACACACTGACCTACTTGTTCATCACATAACACACACTGACCTACCTGCTCATCACATAACACACTGACCTACCTGCTCATCACATAACACACTGACCTACCTGCTCATCACATAACACTGACTTACCTGCTCATCACATAACACACTGACCTACCTGGTCATCACATAACACACTGACCTACCTGCTCATCACATAACACACTGACCTACCTGCTCATCACATAACACTGACCTACCTGGTCATCACATAACACACTGACCTACCTGCTCATCACATAACACACACTGACCTACCTGCTCATCACATAACACACTGACCTACCTGCTCATCACATAACACACTGACCTACCTGCTCATCACATAACACACTGACCTACCTGCTCATCACATAACACTGACTTACCTGCTCATCACATAACACACTGACCTACTTGTTCATCACATAACACACACTGACCTACCTGCTCATCACATAACACACTGACCTACCTGCTCATCACATAACACACTGACCTACCTGATCATCACATAACACACTGACCTACCTGATCATCACATAACACTGACCTACCTGTTCATCACATAACACACTGACCTACCTGATCATCACATACCACACCGACCTACCTGCTCATCACATAACACTGACCTACCTGCTCATCACATAACACACTAACATTGGCCTGCGTCTCCCACTCCCACAGATCCAGCTGCCCAACAGCACTGCAGGAGATGGCGGAGCTCCACTACAGGTTCCTTAATGTCGACTACATTCAGGTGGTGCTCGACGCTTGGAGGACCCAAGGCTGCTTTAACACGGTCAGTCCCGCCGGCTGGGAGGCGAGGGCGTGTGGCGGAGGGTGTGTGGTAGAGGGCGTGTGGCGGAGGGTGTGTGGTAGAGGGCGTGTGGCGGAGGGTGTGTGGTAGAGGGCGTGTGGCGGAGGGTGTGTGGTAGAGGGCGTGTGGCGGAGGGTGTGTGGTAGAGGGTGTGTGGCGGAGGGTGTGTGGCAGAGGGTGTGTGGCGGAGGGTGTGTGGTAGAGGGTGTGTGGCGGAGGGTGTGTGGCAGAGGGTGTGTGGTAGAGGGCGTGTGGCGGAGGGTGTGTGGTAGAGGGTGTGTGGCGGAGGGTGTGTGGCAGAGGGCGTGTGGCAGAGGGTGTGTGGTAGAGGGTGTGTGGCGGAGGGTGTGTGGTTGAGGGCGTGTGGTGGAGGGTGTGTGGTAGAGGGTGTGTGGCGGAGGGTGTGTGGCAGAGGGCGTATGGCAGAGGGTGTGTGGCAGAGGGCGTATGGCAGAGGTTGTGTGGCAGAGGGTGTGTGGTAGAGTGTGTGTGGCAGAGGGTGTTTGGCAGAGGGTGTTTGGCAGAGGGTGTTTGGCAGAGGGTGTGTGGCAGAGGGTGTTTGGCAGAGTGTGTGTGGCAGAGGGTGTGTGGCAGAGGGCGTGTGGCAGATGGCGTGTGGCAGAGGGTGTGTGGCAGAGGGTGTGTGGCAGAGGGTGTTTGGTAGAGTGTGTGTGGCAGAGGGTGTGTGGCAGAGGGTGTGTGGCAGAGGGTGTTTGGCAGAGGGTGTGTGGCAGAGGGTGTGTGGCAGAGGGTGTGTGGCAGAGGGTGTGTGGCAGAGGGTGTGTGGCGGAGGGTGTGTGGCAGAGGGTGTGTGGCAGAGGGTGTGTGGCAGAGGGTGTTTGGCAGAGGGCGTGTGGCAGAGGGTGTGTGGCAGAGGGTGTGTGGCAGAGGGTGTGTGGCGGAGGGTGTGTGGCAGAGGGTGTGTGGCGGAGGGTGTGTGGCAGAGGGTGTTTGGCAGAGGGTGTGTGGCAGAGGGTGTGTGGCAGAGGGCATATGGCAGAGGGTGTGTGACAGAGGGTGTGTGACAGAGGGTGTGTGGCGGAGGGTGTGTGGCAGAGGGTGTTTGGCAGAGGGTGTGTGACAGAGGGTGTGTGGCAGAGGGCATATGGCAGAGGGTGTGTGACAGAGGGTGTGTGACAGAGGGTGTGTGGCAGAGGGTGTTTGGCAGAGGGTGTTTGGCAGAGGGTGTGTGGCAGAGGGTGTTTGGTAGAGTGTGTGTGGCAGAGGGTGTGTGGCAGAGGGTGTGTGGCAGAGGGTGTTTGGCAGAGGGTGTGTGGCAGAGGGCGTGTGCAGATGGCGTGTGGCAGAGGGTGTGTGGCAGAGGGTGTGTGACAGAGGGTGTGTGGCAGAGGGCGTACGGCAGAGGGTGTGTGGCAGACGGCGTGTACAGAGGGTGTGTGGCGGAGGGTGTGTGGCAGAGGGTGTTTGGCAGAGGGTGTGTGACAGAGGGTGTGTGGCAGAGGGCATATGGCAGAGGGGTGTGTGACAGAGGGTGTGGTGACAGAGGGTGTGTGGCGGAGGGTGTGTGGCAGAGGGTGTGTGACAGAGGGTGTGTGGCAGAGGGCGTATGGCAGAGGGTGTGTGGCAGAGGGTGTGTGACAGAGGGTGTGTGACAGAGGGTGTGTGACAGAGGGTGTGTGGCAGACGGCGTGTGACAGAGGGTGTGTGGCGGAGGGTGGTGGCAGAGGGTGTTTGGCAGAGGGTGTGTGGCAGAGGGTGTGTGGCAGAGGGTGTGTGGTAGAGGGTGTGTGGCAGAGGGTGTGTGGCAGAGGGCATATGGCAGAGGGTGTGTGACAGAGGGTGTGTGACAGAGGGTGTGTGGCAGAGGGTGTGTGGCGGAGGGTGTGTGGCGGAGGGTGGTGGCAGAGGGTGTGTGGCAGAGGGTGTGTGGCAGAGGGTGTTTGGCAGAGGGTGTGTTGCATAGGGTGTGTGGCAGAGGGTGTTGTGGCAGAGGGTGTGTGGCAGAGGGTGTGTGGCAGAGGGCATATGGCAGAGGGTGTGTGACAGAGGGTGTGTAACAGAGGGTGTGTGGCGGAGGGTGTGTGGCAGAGGGTGTGTGACAGAGGGNGGGGCGGTGCAGGTAGAACTAATACTGCTAAGTCCACCGAATAAAATTAATATGTTGAATAATTTAAATAGTAAAGTTTATCAATAAATCAGAGTTATAGAGTTAGCAGACTAACTACA
>WNGS01168852.1:2258-19419 GCA_020271785.1 Procambarus virginalis
GACTCACTACATACCCCAGGATACTCACTAAGGCTCACAACATACCCCAGGATACTCACTAAGGCTCCCTACATACCCCAGGATACACACTAAGGCTCCTACATACCCCAGGATACTCACTAAGGCTCCCTACATACCCCAGGATACACACTAAGGCTCACTACATACCCCAGTATACACACTAAGGCTCACAACATACCCCAGGATACACACTAAGGCTCACAACATACCCCAGGATACTCACTAAGGCTCACAACATACCCCAGGATAGACACTAAGGCTCACAACATACCCTAGGATACACACTAAGGCTCACAACATACCCCAGGATACTCACTAAGGCTCCCTACATACCCCAGGATACTCACTAAGGCTCACAACATACCCCAGGATACACATTAAGGCTCACAACATACCCCAGGATACACACTAAGGCTCCCTACACACCCCAGGATACACATTAAGGCTCACAACATACCCCAGGATACACACTAAGGCTTCCTACATACCCAGGATACACACTAAGGCTCACAACATACCCCAGGATACTCACTAAGGCTCACAACATACCCCAGGATACACATTCAGGCTCACAACATACCCCAGGGTACACACTAAGGCTCACAACATGCCCCAGGATACACACTAAGGCTCACTATATACCCCAGGATACACACTAAGGCTCCCTACATGCCCCAGGATACACACTAAGGCTCACAACATACCCAGGATACACACTAAGGCTCACTATATACCCCAGGATACACACTAAGGCTCCCTACATACCCCAGGCTACCCACAAAGGCTCCCTACATACCCCAGGATACACACTAAGGCTCCCTACATACCCAGGATACCTACAAAGGCTCACAACATACCCCAGGATATACACTAAGGCTCCCTACATACCCCAGGATATACAGTAAGGATCCCTACATACCCCAGGATATACACTAAGGCTCCCTACATACCCCAGGATACTCACTAAGGCTCCCAACATGCCCCAGGCTACCCACAAAGGCTCCCTACATGCCCCAGGCTACCACAAAGGCTCCCTACATGCCCCAGGCTACCCACAAAGGCTCCCTACATACCCCAGGCTACCCACAAACGCTCCCTACATGCCCCAGGTTACCCACAAAGGCTCCCTACATGCCCCAGGTTACCCACAAAGGCTCCCTACATGCCCCAGGCTACCCACAAAGGCTCCCTACATGCCCCAGGTTACCCACAAAGGCTCCCTACATACCCCAGGATACACACTGAGGCTCCCTACATACCCCAGGCTACCCACAAAGGCTCTCTACCCCCCTCTAGTGTATGGTAGTGGTGTAGACTGACCACCAGTACTAGACAGTGGTATAATACAGTCATTAAGGGCGAGAATGAGACTCACGTACCTGGGGAGGCTGCCATTGGAGACTCTGGGGGCGTCCTCTTGGTGCGGCATGATCAACAAGGAGTCTATGTCACTACTCCATAATCACTCAACCACTGCCACAGTCTCTGATTACCTCACAACTCTGAAGTAGTCACTGGCCAGAGTATGTCTGTGTGGGCAGTTGTCTGGGGTATACTGGGGTATGTTCTGTTGATGAAGCTGTTTGTCTACACACTGTGAGAGAGAGTATATCACGGTGAGTCTGCTCCTTCTCACACAGTAACTGCCTCACTGTCCAGTCGTCTGGACACTACTACTGTCCAAGCCTCACTGTCCAGCCGCCTGGACACTACTACTGTCCAAGCCTCACTGTCCAGCCGTCTGGACACTACTACTGTCCAAGCCTCACTGTCCAAGCCTCACTGTCCAAGCCTCACTGTCCAAGCCTCACTGTCCAAGCCTCACTGTCCAGCCATCTGGATGCTACTACTGTCCAAGCCTCACTGTCCAGCCGGGTGGACAAAACACTACTACTCATGATAAGATAATGTGGAGTAATTTAGGAAGATGACTGTGACACCGTAGCTTGAACCAGTACTACGTCTCTGCTCACTTGTATGACGCCTTGCACCGTCCCTCTACGGTGTGAGTTTATGGGGTGTACATGGTACAGTTATGGGGTGTACATGGTACAGTTATGGGGTGTACATGGTACAGTTATGGGGTGTACATGGTACAGTTATGGGGTGTACATGGTACAGTTATGGGTTGTACATGGTACAGTTATGGGGTGTACAGGGTACAGTTATGGGGTGTACAGGGTACAGTTATGGGGTGTACAGGGTACAGTTATAGGGTGTACATGGTACAGTTATGGGGTGTACATGGTACAGTTATGGGGTGTACATGGTACAGTTATGGGGTGTACATGGTACAGTTATGGAGTGTACATGGTACAGTTATGGGGTGTACATGGTACAGTTATGGAGTGTACATGGTACAGTTATGGGGTGTACATGGTACAGTTATGGGGTGTACATGGTACAGTTATGGGTGTACAGGGTACAGTTATGGGGTGTACAGGGTACAGTTATGGAGTGTACAGGGTACAGTTATGGGGTGTACAGGGTACAGTTATGGGGTGTACAGGGTACAGTTATGGAGTGTACAGGGTACAGTTATGGGGTGTACAGGGTACAGTTATGGGGGTGTACAGGGTACAGTTATGGGGTGTACAGGGTACAGTTATGGGGTGTACAGGGTACAGTTATGGGGTGTACATGGTACAGTTATGGGGTGTACATGGTACAGTTATGGGGTGTACAGGGTACAGTTATGGGGTGTACAGGGTACAGTTATGGGGTGTACATGGTACAGTTATGGGGTGTACAGGGTACAGTTATGGGGTGTACAGGGTACAGTTATGGGGTGTACATGGTACAGTTATGGGGTGTACAGGGTACAATTATGGGGTGTACAGGGTACAGTTATGGGGTGTACAGGGTACAGTTATGGGGTGTACAGGGTACAGTTATGGGGTGTACATGGTACAGTTATGGGTGTACAGGGTACAGTTATGGGGTGTACAGGGTACAGTTATGGGGTGTACAGGGTACAGTTATGGGGTGTACAGGGTACAGTTATGGGGTGTACATGGTACAGTTATGGGGTGTACATGGGACAGGTTATAGGTTAGGTTAGGTGAGTGTAGGTACAGTAACGTTAGTTTACAAAGGTATTGTGGGTAAGTTAGGTTGATCAGCGAAGTTGCAGAATCTGTGGTGAGAGTGATGGACACCGCCTTGACCACTATCTACGTGAATGTGAACACCTGAGAGATATTAGAAGTATGTGTAGAATAATAAACCCCACATTGTTTGAGTTAGGAAAACACTATTTGTCAAATATTGATACTGTTCTTAAAAGATTTCCCCATTTTGCACTCGCAAGATAACGTTAGCTTTTAAGGGTTGATAGATGTTAATCTTCTTGTTTGAGGAGCTGTTCACTTGAGACAGTTAAGCAAGTCCCAGCTGTGTCTGGGTACAAGTGACAGGATGAACAACCCAGCGGGTTTTCTTCCTATTGGGGAGTGTTGTACATGCTGCTATGGCGGTGTGTCCACTCACAAGATGAGTGGCGCTGCCCAATACTGTCACTATGGTGGTGTGTCCACTCACAGGATGAGTGACGCTGCCCAGTACTGTCACTATGGCGGTGTGTCCACTCACAGGATGAGTGGCGCTGCCCAATACTGTCACTATGGCGGTGTGTCCACTCACAAGATGAGTGACGCTGTCCTATACTGTCACTATGGTGGTGTGTCCACTCACAAGATGAGTGACGCTGCCCAATACTGTCACTATGGCGGTGTGTCCACTCACAGGATGAGTGACGCTGTCCAGTACTGTCACTATGGCGGTGTGTCCACTCACAGGATGAGTGGCGCTGCCCAATACTGTCACTATGGCGGTGTGTCCACTCACAGGATGAGTGGCGCTGCCCAATACTGTCACTATGGCGGTGTGTCCACTCACAGGATGAGTGGCGCTGCCCAATACTGTCACTATGGCGGTGTGTCCACTCACAGAATGAGTGGCGCTGCCCAATACTGTCACTATGGCGGTGTGTCCACTCACAGGATGAGTGGCGCTGCCCAATACTGTCACTATGGTGGTGTGTCCACTCACAGGATGAGTGACGCTGCCCAATACTGTCACTATGACGGTGTGTCCACTCACAGGATGAGTGACGCTGTCCAATACTGTCACTATGGCGGTGTGTCCACTCACAAGATGAGTGACGCTGCCCAATACTGTCACTATGGCGGTGTGTCCACTCACAGGATGAGTGACGCTGCCCAATACTGTCACTATGGCGGTGTGTCCACTCACAGGATGAGTGATGCTGCCCAATACTGTCACTATGGCGGTGTGTCCACTCACAGGATGAGTGATGCTGCCCAATACTGTCACTATGGCGGTGTGTCCACTCACAGGATGAGTGACGCTGCCCAATACTGTCACTATGACGGTGTGTCCACTCACAGGATGAGTGACGCTGTCCAATACTGTCACTATGGCGGTGTGTCCACTCACAGGATGAGTGACGCTGCCCAATACTGTCACTATGACGGTGTGTCCACTCACAGGATGAGTGACGCTGTCCAATACTGTCACTATGGTGGTGTGTCCACTCACAGGATGAGTGACGCTGCCCAATACTGTCACTATGACGGTGTGTCCACTCACAGGATGAGTGACGCTGTCCAATACTGTCACTATGGTGGTGTGTCCACTCACAAGATGAGCGGCGCTGCCCAATACTGTCACTATGGCGGTGTGTCCACTCACAAGATGAGTGACGCTGCCCAATACTGTCACTATGGTGGTGTGTCCACTCACAGGATGAGTGACGCTGCCCAATACTGTCACTATGGCGGTGTGTCCACTCACAAGATGAGTGGCGCTGCCCAATACTGTCACTATGGCGGTGTGTCCACTCACAAGATGAGTGGCGCTGCTAAATAAACTCGCGCCTCGGGGCAAAATTTAAAAAAAACAGGTAATGGTTGATTTTGTTGTAAACACTGCGCCTGGCAGCGCTGCAGGCAGCCGCACAAAGTGTCGTACTCTCCCAACACCTGAGTGCTCAGGGACGCTTGACTAAATAACAATTTGTGTTTTGCTTCTTCATGGAGTTATGTTATCTTTGATCACGATATCACAGGGCTACTTACACTAGCGCCCTGCTGGACAACAAGGGTATATTACACTAGCGCCCCGCTGGACAACATGGGTATATTACACTAGCGCCCTGCTGGACAACATGGGTATATTACAGTAGCGCCCCGCTGGACAACAAGGGTATATTACACTAGCGCCCCGCTGGACAACAAGGGTATATTACACTAGCGTCCCACTGGACAACAAGGGTATATTACACTAGCGCCCCGCTGGACAACATGGGAATATTACACTAGCGCCCCGCTGGACAACAAGGGTATATTACACTAGCACCCCGCTGGACAACAAGGGTATATTACACTAGTGCCCCGCTGGACAACATGGGTATATTACACTAGTGCCCCGCTGGACAACATGGGTATATTACACTAGTGCCCGCTGGACAACATGGGTATATTACACTAGCGCCCCGCTGGACAACATGGGTATATTACACTAGTGCCCCGCTGGACAACATGGGTATATTACACTAGCGCCCCGCTGGACAACATGGGTATATTACACTAGTGCCCCGCTGGACAACAAGGGTATATTACACTAGCGCCCCGCTGGACAACATGGGTATATTACACTAGCGCCCCGCTGGACAACATGGGTATATTACACTAGCGCCCCGCTGGACAACATGGGTATATTACACTAGCGCCCCGCTGGACAACATGGGTATATTACACTAGCACCCCGCTGGACAACAAGGGTATATTACACTAGCGCCCCGCTGGACAACATGGGTATATTACACTAGCGCCCTGCTGGACAACAAGGGTATATTACACTAGCGCCCCGCTGGACAACAAGGGTATATTACACTAGCGTCCCGCTGGACAACAAGGGTATATTACACTAGCGCCCGCTGGACAACAAGGGTATATTACACTAGCGCCCTGCTGGACAACATGGTATATTACACTAGCGCCCCGCTGGACAACATGGGTATATTACACTAGCGCCCCGCTGGACAACAAGGGTATATTACACTAGCGCCCCGCTGGACAACATGGGTATATTACACTAGCGCCCCGCTGGACAACAAGGGTATATTACACTAGCGCCCTGCTGGACAACATGGGTATATTACACTAGCGCCCCGCTGGACAACATGGGTATATTACACTAGCGCCCCGCTGGACAACAAGGGTATATTACACTAGCGCCCTGCTGGACAACATGGGTATATTACACTAGCGCCCCGCTGGACAACATGGGTATATTACATAGCGCCCCGCTGGACAACAAGGGTATATTACACTAGCGCCCTGCTGGACAACATGGGTATATTACGTAGCGCCCCGCTGGACAACAAGGGTATATTACACTAGCGCCCCGCTGGACAACAAGGGTATATTACACTAGCGCCCTGCTGGACAACAAGGTATATTACACTAGCGCCCCGCTGGACAACAAGGGTATATTACACTAGCGCCCCGCTGGACAACAAGGGTATATTACACTAGCGCCCTGCTGGACAACATGGGTATATTACAGTAGCGCCCCGCTGGACAACAAGGGTATATTACACTAGCGCCCCGCTGGACAACAAGGGTATATTACACTAGGCCCCGCTGGACAACAAGGGTATATTACACTAGCGCCCCGCTGGACAACATGGGTATATTACACTAGCGCCCCGCTGGACAACAAGGGTATATTACACTAGCGCCCGCTGGACAACAAGGGTATATCACACTAGCGCCCGCTGGACAACATGGGTATATTACACTAGCGCCCCGCTGGACAACAAGGTATATTACACTAGCGCCCTGCTGGACAACAAGGGTATATTACACTAGCGCCCTGCTGGACAACAAGGGTATATTACACTAGCGCCCTGCTGGACAACATGGGTATATTACACTAGCGCCCGCTGGACAACAAGGGTATATTACACTAGCGCCCCGCTGGACAACATGGGTATATTACACTAGCGCCCTGCTGGACAACAAGGTATATTACACTAGCGCCCCGCTGGACAACATGGGTATATTACACTAGCGCCCCGCTGGACAACATGGGTATATTACACTAGCGCCCCGCTGGACAACAAGGGTATATTACACTAGCGCCCTGCTGGACAACATGGGTATATTACACTAGCGCCCCGCTGGACAACATGGGTATATTACACTAGCGCCCCGCTGACAACCATGGGTATATTACACTAGCGCCCCGCTGGACAACATGGGTATATTACACTAGCGCCCNCACTCACCATACTCACCACACTCACTATACCACCATACTCACCACACTCACCATACCACACTCACTATACTCACCACACTCACCATACTCACCACACCAACAGGTTTAAGTTTTGCCCCGAGGGGCGAGTTTATTCGGCAGCGTCACTCATCTTGTGAGTGGACACACCGCCATAGTGGCAGTATTGGGCAGCGCCACTCATCCTGTGAGTGGACACACCGCCATAGTGACAGTATTGGCAGCGTCACTCATCCTGTGAGTGGACACCGCCATAGTGACAGTTGGGCAGCGCCACTCATCTTGTGAGTGGACACACCGCCATAGTGACAGTATTGGGCAGCGTCACTCATCCTGTGAGTGGACACCGCCATAGTGACAGTATTGGGCAGCGTCACTCATCCTGTGAGTGGACACACCACCATAGTGACAGTATTGGGCAGCGTCACTCATCCTGTGAGTGGACACACCACCATAGTGACAGTATTGGGCAGCGTCACTCATCCTGTGAGTGGACACACCACCATAGTGACAGTATGGGCAGCGTCACTCATCCTGTGAGTGGACACACCGCCATAGTGACAGTATTGGGCAGCGTCACTCATCTGTGAGTGGACACACCACCATAGTGACAGTATTGGGCAGCGTCACTCATCCTGTGAGTGGACACACCGCCATACTGACAGTATTGGGCAGCGTCACTCATCCTGTGAGTGGACACACCGCCATACTGACAGTATTGGGCAGCGTCACTCATCCTGTGAGTGAACACACCGCCATACTGACAGTATTGGGCAGCGTCTCATCCTGTGAGTGGACACACCGCCATATGACAGTATTGGGCAGCGTCACTCATCCTGTGAGTGAACACCGCCATAGTGACAGTATTGGGCAGCGCCACTCATCCTGTGAGTGAACACACCGCCATAGTGACAGTATTGGGCAGCGTCACTCATCCTGTGGGTGGGACACACCGCCATAGTGACAGTATTGAGCAGCGCCACTCATCCTGTGAGTGGACACACCGCCATAGTGACAGTATTGGGCAGCGTCACTCATCCTGTGGTCCCATCACCACGGTGCTGGGGCCCTGGCCACACAGTCTCCTGGCATGGAATTCTATTCACAAAATTTTGTTGTTGTTTCCTAAAGAGAGGTTTACATAGACCCAAGAATTCTTGGCAACAAGAATGTTCACATCATTTGGTTGCAAGACATTCTTTGTTGTGTTCATTCTTTCTAGCATGTCAGTCCAGGGGAATGTGAGAAAGATTGTTTCCAGGTTTTCATTTTTTTCCTCGAACCTTCAGCCTCTCGCCTTGTATCCACTCGCTGGACATTGGTCAGCTGATAGAAACGCTTGTGCATGGTTTATCTTGTTCTTGCGACCGCCCCCCTTACGATACTCACTAGGTGAGTACACAGCACGACATCATCAACATGGGCTGACCATTGTGAGTAGGACACACGCTTCATCACATAAATATTTTCCTAGTGATGACGTCAGTACATTCCACCAGTGCCACCTGGTGTGGAAATGAAATGATCATATGAAATGAAACCATATGAAACTGAAGAGAGACAGTTAGAACAGACAGCAATTCAGGAAATAAAGAAAAATCCAAAATACTTCTTCACATATGTGAAATCAAAAGCAAAAAACCACTGCAGTATTGGACCTATTCGTACAAGTGAAGGTTCATACACGGAGGATGACAAAGAAATTAGTGAAATCCTAAAAAAGCAGTATGAGGACATGTTTAGCACTCAATAAACAACATGAAAGTGGAAGATCCAGACAATCTTTATGCGAGATATTCAAACCACTGTAATATACTGATATCAACACGAGCGCACTAGACTTTGAAAGAAAAATTGAAAACATGCCCATGCACTTTTTTCTGGCTGTCGCAATATTTGCTTGGTTATGCTCCCTAAACATTAGATCGTCGGACATCATTATTCCCAAATCCTTGACATGCTGTTTTTCTACTAAGGGAAGATTTGATTGTGTTTTGTACCTTGTATTATGTTTCAGATCCTCATTTTTGCCGTACCTGAGTACCTGAAATTTATCACTGTTAAACATCATGTTATTTTCTGCTGCCCAATCGAAAACTTTGTTGACATCTGCTTGTAATTTTCATGCTGATTTTTGTGTCATCTGCGAAGGATGACACGATGCTGTAATGTGTATTTTTGTCTATATCTGATATGAGAATAAGGAACAGTAGTGGTGCAAGGACTGTACCTTGAGGTACAGAGCTTTTAACTGCGCTTGGACTCGATTTTATTTGATTGACTGTTACTCTTCGTGTTCTGTTCGACAGGAAATTGAGTATCCAGCGTCCTACTTTTCCAGTTATTCCCATTGACCTCATTTTGTGAGCTATCACCCCATGGTCACAGTTGTCGAACGCCTTTGCAAAGTCTGTGTATACAATATCTTCATTTTGCTGTTCTTCTAGAGCTTCTGTGATTTTGTCATAGTGGTTGAGTAACTGTGACAGTCAGGATCTTCCCGCTCTAAATCCATGTTGTCCTGGGTTGTGCAACTCATTGTTTTCCATAAAACTAGAAATGTGATTCCTAATCACTCTTTCAAACACTTTTATTATGTGTGATGTTAGTGCAACTGGCCTATAATTTTTTGCCAAGGCTTTACTCCCCCCTTGTGCAACGGAGCTATATCTGCAGATTTAAGTGCTGCTGGTATCTCCCCTGTATCCAGGCTCTTTCTCCATATTACGCTGAGTGCTCTCGCTACTGGTACTTTACATTTCTTATGAATATTGAATTCCATGAGTCAGGCCCAGGAGCTGAGTGCACAGGCATATTGTCAATTTCTCTTTCAAATCTTCCGAGTTTGTGGTAATATCCGTTATATTATCTGCAGCTTGAATGTCATTCATAAAGAAGCTGTCTGGGTCATCAACTTTCATGTTGTTTATTGGTGTGCTAAACATAGCCTCATACTGGCTTCTTAGAATTTACTAATCTCTTTGTCGTCCTCTGTGTACGTACCTTCATTTGTAATTAACGGTCCAATACTGGTCGAGGTTTTTTATTTTGATTTTGCGTATGTGAAAAAATATTTAGGATTTTTCCTTATCTCTTGTATAGCTTTCTGTTCCAATTCCATTTCCTCAGACTCATATGATCGCTTCAACGTTTGTTCTATTTCTTCGATCTCCCTGCTTAGGCTTATTTTCCTTGCTTGTGATAGTTGTGTCTGCCGAAGCATTTCCGTTATTTTTTTCCTTCTCCTGTACAGTCGTCTGCGTTCTCTTTCTAGAGTGGTCCTCTTTCTGCCCCTCCTCACCGGCACGTGCCTCAAGCAGACCTTGTAAGCTTCAGCTGTCAGTTGAGCTATTCCCTGTGTGGGAGTTTTGTCGCTTCAGACCGTCTCCCATTGAATGGTTGAAAGGTCTACATTTATTTTTTCCCAGTCGATCTTCTTATTGTTGAAATTGAATTGATTGAATATTCCTTCTCGCTTGTTGGGTCTCTTAGATCTACTACCGTTATTTATGCTAGTTCGCACTTCAATGAGCTTATGGTCTGAGTATGAAGTATCTGAGATTGTTATGTCTCTGATTAGTTCATCATTGTTTGTGAATAACAAGTTTAGTGTGTTTTCGTTCCTAGTTGGTTCTGTAATCTGTTGATTGAGCGAGAATTTGTCACAGAATCTCAAAAGTTCTCTGACCTGTGGTTGGTTATTTCCCGGGTCATTCCCTGCTATGATATTTGTGTTTGCCATTCTCCATTAGACTCGGTAACCATGGTGCCCCCCCAAGTGCCACCATTACCATGGTGCTTCCCACCAGTGCCACCATTACCATGGTGCTTCCCACCAGTGCCACCATTACCATGGTGCTTCCCACCAGTGCCACCATAACCATGGTACTTCCCACCAGTGCCACCATTACCATGGTACTTCCCACCAGTGCCACCATTACCATGGTACTTCCACCAGTGCCACCATTACCATGGTGCTTCCCACCAGTGCCACCATTACCATGGTGCTTCCCACCAGTGCCACCATACCATGGTGCTTCCCACCAGTGCCACCATAACCATGGTACTTCCCACCAGTGCCACCATTACCATGGTACTTCCCACCAGTGCCACCATTACCATGGTGCTTCCCACCAGTGCCACCATTACCATGGTGCTTCCCACCAGTGCCACCATTACCATGGTGCTTCCCACCAGTGCCACCATTACCATGGTGCTTCCCACCAGTGCCACCATTACCATGGTGCTTCCCACCAGTGCCACCATAACCATGGTACTTCCCACCAGTGCCACCATTACCATGGTACTTCCCACCAGTGCCACCATTACCATGGTACTTCCCACCAGTGCCACCATTACCATGGTGCTTCCCACCAGTGCCACCATTACCATGGTGCTTCCCACCAGTGCCACCATTACCATGGTACTTCCCACCAGTGCCACCATTACCATGGTACTTCCCACCAGTGCCACCATTACCATGGTACTTCCCACCAGTGCCACCATTACCATGGTACTTCCCACCAGTGCCACCATTACCATGGTACTTCCCACCAGTGCCACCATTACCATGGTACTTCCCACCAGTGCCACCATTACCATGGTACTTCCCACCAGTGCCACCATAACCATGGTACTTCCCACCAGTGCCACTATAACCTAATGACTCACCAGTCACGTGACTAGTGAGCCATTAAGATAACGTCCATGAACCAGGCAGGTGTACTGGGGATAACACGATATGCACGACCTTGACTGCGATAACGGATATATCAGAGATAACATCATGATACCATCCGGAGTCCATTATATGTGCTGCTTAATAAACCAATTGTTGAACAATAAAGTGCGCGATATACAGTCAACATTATGCAAGACTGACCATACTCTTGCAACGGCAAGAACACTATCAGGGGAAAGCGCCAAGCCGTCACTACTATGTAGCCCTGGGAAGGGTCAGGATAAGGATTTGGGATGGGACGGGGGGAAGGAATGGTGCCCAGCCACTTGTGGACGGTCGGGGATTGAACGCCGACCTGCAGGAAGCGAGACCGTCGCTCTACCGTCCAGCTCAAGCGGTTGGGCAGGTCCTCGCCCAAGTGTAACAGAAATTGTGTTGCATCAGTGTTCCTCCACATGTGTTGCTTCCTGCATCACTTGCCTAATGTGTGTTGCACGATTATGTGAGTACACACCCACACACACACACACCACACACACACACACCACACACACACACACACACACACACACACACACACACCACACACACACACACACACACACACACCACACACACACACACACACACACACACACACACACACCACACACACACACACACACACACACACACACACACCACACACACACACACACACACACACACACACACACCACACACACACACCACACACACACACACACACACACACACACACACACACACACACACACACACACCACACACACACACACACACACACCACACACACACACACACACACACACACACACGACGGCACAAGCAAAATTGTTGATTGACGGTTGAGAGGCGGGACCAAGAGCCAGAGCTCAACCCCCGCAAGCACAACTAGGTGAGTACAACTAGGTGAGTACACACACTCACACACTCACACACACACACACCAGACACGCACACACACACACACACACACACAGACACCACACACACCACACA
Organism: Procambarus virginalis; assembly: GCA_020271785.1. NCBI lineage: Eukaryota > Metazoa > Arthropoda > Malacostraca > Decapoda > Cambaridae > Procambarus > Procambarus virginalis. The sequence continues at coordinate 15,307 of WNGS01168852.1, forward strand.
CACACACAGACCACACACACACAGACCACACACAACACACACACACACACACACACACACACACACACACCACACACACACACACACACACAACACACCCCACACACACACACACACAACACACACACACCACACCACACACACACACACACACACACACACACACACCAGACACACACACACACACACACACACACACACACACACACACACACCAGACACACACACACACACACACACACACACACACACACACACACGCGCGCCAGGTAGCCTGGTGGATAGCGTGCAGGATTCGTAATTCTGTGGCGCGGGTTCGATTCCCGCACCCGGCAGAAACAAATGGGCAAAGTTCCTTTCACCCTGAATGCCCCTGTTACCTAGCAGTAAATAGGTACCTGGGAGTTAGTCAGCTGTCACGGGCTGCTTCCTGGGGTGTGTGTGTGTGTGGTGTGAAAAAAAAAGTAGTTAGTGTAGTTAGTAAACAGTTGATTGACAGTTGAGAGGCGGGCCGGAAGAGCAAAGCTCAACCCCTGTAAAATACAACTAAAGTGAATACACTCTGCTATCAAGCTGGAGCCTGATAGCTGAGTGGACAGCGCTCTGGACTCGTAATCCTAGGGTCTGGGTTCGATCCCCGGCGACGGCACAAGCAAAAGTGCGCAAAATTTCTTTCACCCTGATGCCCCTGTTCATTAGCAGTAAATAGGTAACTGGGAGTTAGACAGCTGTTAAGGGCTGCTTCCTGGGCGTGTGTGGAAAAAAGTTAGTAGTTAGTAACAGTTGGTTGATAGACAGTTGAGAGGCGGGCCGCAAGAGCCGGAGCTCAACCCCTGCAAGCACAACTAGGTGAATACAACTGGGTGAATACAACTAAGTGAATACAACTAAGTGAATACACTCACACACACACAACATACCCCAGGATACACACTAAGCTCACAACATACCCCAGGATACACACTAAGGCTCCCTACATACCCCAGATACTCACTAAGGCTCCTACATACCCCAGGATACACACTAAGGCTCACAACATACCCCAGATACACACTAAGGCTCCCTACATACCCCAGGATAAACACTAAGGCTCACAACATACCCCAGGATACACACTAAGGCTCACAACATACCCCAGGATACACACTAAGGCTCACAACATACCCCAGGATACACACTAAGGCTCACAACATACCCCAGGATACACACTAAGGCTCACAACATACCCCAGGATACACACTAAGGCTCACAACATACCCCAGGATACACACTAAGGCTCCCTACATACCCCAGGATGCACACTAAGGCTCACAACATACCCCAGGATACTCATTAAGGCTCCCTACATACCCCAGGATACACACTAAGGCTCACAACATACCCCAGGATACACACTAAGGCTCCCTACATACCCAGGATACACACTAAGGCTCCCAACATACCCCAGGATACACACTAAGGCTCACAACATACCCCAGGATACTCACTAAGGCTCCCAACATACCCCAGGATACACACTAAGGCTCCCTACATACCCCAGGATACACACTAAGGCTCACAACATACCCCAGGATACTCACTAAGGCTCCCAACATACCCCAGGATACACACTAAGGCTCCCTACATACCCCAGGATACTCACTAAGGCTCCCTACATACCCCAGATACTCACTAAGGCTCCCTACATACCCCAGGATACACACTAAGGCTCCCTACATACCCCAGGATAAACACTAAGGCTCCCTACATACCCCAGGATACACACTAAGGCTCACAACATACCCCAGGATACTCACTAAGGCTCCCTACATACCCCAGGATACACACCAAGGCTCCCTACATACCCCAGGATACACACTAAGGCTCACAACATACCCCAGGATACACACTAAGGCTCCCTACATACCCAGGATACACACTAAGGCTCACTACATACCCCAGGATACTCACTAAGGCTCCCTACATACCCAGGATACACACTAAGGTTCCCTACATACCCCAGGATACTCACTAAGGCTCCCTACATACCCCAGGATACTCACTAAGGCTCCCTACATACCCCAGGATACTCACTAAGGCTCCCTACATACCCCAGTATACACACTAAGGCTCACAACATACCCCAGGATACTCACTAAGGCTCACAACATACCCCAGGATACACACTAAGGCTCCCTACATACCCCAGGATACTCACTAAGGCCCACAACATACCCAGGATACACACTAAGGCTCACAACATACCCCAGGATACACCTAAGGCTCCCTACATACCCAGGATACACACTAAGGCTCACAACATACCCCAGGATACTCACTAAGGCTCACAACATACCCAAGGATACACACTAAGGCTCCCTACATACCCCATGATACTCACTAAGGCTCCCTACATACCCCAGGATACTCACTAAGGCTCCCTACATACCCCAGGATACTCACTAAGGCTCCCTACATACCCCAGGATACACACTAAGGCTCCCTACATACCCCAGGATACACACTAAGGCTCCCTACATACCCCAGGACACACTAAGGCTCACAACATACCCCAGGATACTCACTAAGGCTCCCTACATACCCCAGGATACACACTAAGGCTCACTACATACCCCAGTATACACACTAAGGCTCACAACTTACCCAGGATATCACTAAGGCTCACAACATACCCCAGGATACACACTAAGACTCCCTACATACCCCAGGATACACACTAAGGCTCACAACATACCCCAGTTACACACTAAGGCTCACAACATACCCCAGTATACACACTAAGGCTCACAACATACCCCAGGATACACACTAAGGCTCACTACATACCCCAGGATACACACTAAGGCTCACTACATACCCCAGGATACTCACTAAGGCTCACAAATACCCCAGGATACTCACTAAGGCTCCCTACATACCCCAGGATACTCACTAAGGCTCCCTACATACCCCAGGATACACACTAAGACTCCCTACATACCCAGGATACACACTAAGACTCCCTACATACCCCAGGATACTCACTAAGGCTCACAACATACCCCAGGATACTCACTAAGGCTCACAACATACCCCAGGATACACACTAAGACTCCCTACATACCCCAGGATACACACTAAGGCTCCCTACATACCCCAGGATACTCACTAAGGCTCCATACATACCCCAGGATACACACTAAGGCTCCCTACATACCCCAGGATACACACTAAGGCTCCCTACATACCCCAGGATACTCACTAAGGCTCCCTACATACCCCAGGATACACACTAAGGCTCACTACATACCCCAGTATTCACACTAAGCCTCACAACATACCCCAGGATACTCACAAAGGCTCCCTACATACCCCAGTATACACACTAAGGCTCCCTACATACTCAGTATACACACTAAGGCTCCCTACATACCCCAGGATACTCACTAAGGCTCCCTACATACCCCAGGATACACACTAAGGCTCACTACATACCCCAGTATACACACTAAGGCTCCCTACATACCCCAGGATACTCATTAAGGCTCCCTACATACCCCAGGTACACACTAAGGCTCACTACATACCCCAGTATACACACTAAGGCTCACAACATACCCCAGGATACACACTAAGGCTCACTACATACCCCAGGATACACACTAAGGCTCACAACATACCCCAGGATACACACTAAGGCTCCCTACATACCCCAGGATACTCACTAAGGCTCACAACATACCCCAGGATACACATTAAGGCTCACAACATACCCCAGGATACACACTAAGGCTCACAACATACCCCAGGATACTCACTAAGGCTCACAACATACCCCAGGATACACACTAAGGCTCACAACATACCCCAGGATACACCCTAAGGCTCCCAACATACCCCAGGATACACACTAAGGCTCACTACATACCCCAGGATACACACTAAGGCTCACAACATACCCCAGGATACACACTAAGGCTCCCTACATACCCCAGGATACACACTAAGGCTCACTACATACCCCAGGATACACACTAAGGCTCCCTACATACCCCAGGATACACACTAAGGCTCACAACATACCCCAGGATACACACTAAGGCTCCCAACATACCCCAGGATACACACTAAGGC
>WNGS01168853.1:9672-35376 GCA_020271785.1 Procambarus virginalis
TATCAACATTGGGGGTTATTTCTAGAAATTCATATATATCTAGGAACCAGTGTGGTTCGTCACTAGTTCATTATGGTAAATCTAACTACACATATGTAAATATATGGTAATCAAATTATATTCATTTCAGATCATATTATAGAAGCAATAATTAAATTGAATAAATTTATAAGAAAAATGGGTCTTAGCTGTAAGACGATTTCTAACGCCAGTTCATCACTCGTCCTCGTGATCACAGAATCCCCATAGATAAATGACTCGAGGTAAATAACACGATGGATGACAATCTTGCTGGCGTCTCAAATACACGCTGTAATACAAGAAATATAAAGTAGCAATTGACTAGGCTACAAAATTGTGCTCATATATTCATGAAGCTGAACTGAGTAATAAATATTACTAACGTTTGATTGTTATTAATCTCTCTTCCTAACGACAAACTACTCACTAAGGCTCTAACTACTCTGATGCATCCGATTAGAAAGAAAACCTGTGAGCGTAACCGAGTACTAAGGTTTGCCGAGAGGAGCGTCTGCTGGACTCAGTGTTCACTGCTGTGCACACTTATTCACGGTCCGGATGGTAATTGTAGACGCTGGGTTCACTATTGAGGCACTAGAGAACACTGGCAAGTAAATTCCACTTATTAATTGAGTGTCGACGTAATTCTTATCGACAAGAATTCTCAATTAATGCCACGTGCTTCACCACGCTGTCTCGTGCGCGTGCCTTGTTGTTGTCGTAATGGCGTCTCCCTCTCCCCGCTCTCGCATTCACCACGGAAATTATTAAACACAAATTATTCTTTCCCGCGTAATTATGGATGAAATGCGATAATATGAACTGGGTTGAAATTATAGGGAATTAATAATTATAATATTCTCGATAAATGATCTCTAGCGAGAAATGGAGATAATATTTATACTTCTCCAGAGCATTCGAACGTAACAGAATAAAAACTGTTACTGAATAATTTCAATTAATAACTCTTGATTTACATTATCAGGAGTAATATTATCAGCAATATGCTCAGATTAATTTATATTAACACTATGGTTAGTGGTGTTAAGAGCTACTGCAATTAATAGGTTAATAGTAATTTATCATAAATAATAATGGATGATAAGTGTTGGAAATTTCCAACATAACTCCGGGGGGAGAAAACTCGGGTCGCAGTGCCATGTTGAGTACTGACGTACCTATCCCGAAGTTAGTAGGTTAGTATGTTAGTATGTTAGTACACACACAACGGATGTCCCGTAAATGTCAAGGACATACAAGAATTTAAGACATGAAAATTAATGTCATAATTAATAGTTTACACAAGTTAATGATTGAATCATACAATTCAAGTAACTGAGACTCTACTGTGAGGTGAATGTCTGGGTCATTGTGACTTGTAGCTGATTGGTTACTAGACATCACAACACAGTATCATCATGATCACTCAAATTGGATGAAAAATTATTTGCTCTTAGTCAGAGCTATAATAGGCTTGTAGTTTCCTTTTACATTGTTGAGCAGCTGCTCTAGTGGGGCGAGTGCTCGGTGGATCAGAATTGTTGTCCTCGGAAACTGTTGAAGCTGGTTCTGATAAACACTCTCGTTCTGCTAATTCGAGAGGTACCAACTTCTCTAATGTCTTTAGAGTAGTAGTGCCTTTGCACAAAACTCGTACTACTCTCAGGATACCTTGGTGATCTGGGTGGATTGCAACAATTTTGCCTATAGGCCATTCTGACCTTGGTCCATCACTGTCAACTAATACTAGGTCTCCTGGTTTAAGCTGTACTTTATTATAGGGGCTCGAAGCTCCATAGTGGTACTCTCGTAGAGCGGTGAGGTACTCTCGAGTCCACACCTCATTCCACCTTTCAATTACTCTAGAGAGATGTTGGTAACTTTGTACTAAGTCACTCCTGGTTACATAGGAAGGATCGACGGGGTCCTCTTCTGCCAAAGGTATCAGAGGGCTCAGCAGGCCTCCATGTATTAAATGCGAGGGACTCAGAGGCTCTCTCTGTGAGAAATCATCTGATAGATAAGTTAATGGGCGATTGTTGACTCGCGCCTCAATTTCCACGACGAGTGTTTGGAGTTCTGAGTAACTAATTTTCTGTCGATGCAAGGTCTTCCTTAAACACTTCTTGACAGTCCCTATCATTCGTTCGTAGAACCCACCTTGCCAGGGGGCTCTGGGAGCAATAAATTTCCAGTGGCATTGTCGTCTCTGCATGACAGACTGCACTTCTGGATGATTCCATATCTCTCGTAAGCAGGCTTCTCCTGCCACAAAATTTGAGCCATTATCAGATATCATGAGCTTGGGACAGGATCTGCGAGCTGCAAATCTACGAAAAGCTTGGATGAAGGCTTCAGCACTCATGTCAGAAGTCACTTCTAAATGTACGCCTCGTGTGGTAGCACATGTGAAGAGGCAAATATAAGCTTTCACTGGTATCTTATCCGGATTGCCAGTGAGAAGCAAGGCTCCTGTGTAATCAACACCAGTAGTCTCAAACGGACGAAGATGAACTACCCTCTCTTTAGGGAGTGGTGGTGGTCCTGGGTAAGGACACACTCGAGCATCGTAGCGTTGACAGATTATACAGGACTTAATAATTGATTTGACAGTTTGACGACCTTGAGGAAGCCAATATTTCTGTCTGAGGTCGGTGAGTGTGTCTAACACTCCACCATGCAAAGTACCATATTGATGGTGATGTAAAACTAGAAGTTTGGTAATAACGTGGTGACGTGGTAGAAGGATTGGATTCTTTGTGTCCAAATCAATTTTTGCATGAAGCAAACGTCCTCCACACCTTAATATATTATGAGTGTTGGTATCATACCAGATACCTAGAGACTTGGTTAATTTATCTGGAAGATTTTCATATTCACTTCCATATGTCTCTTGTTGTGCACGTTTGATCCAGTAGATGATAGGATTGGGAAACTTATGCTTGATTCCTATCTTGGCAAGAAAATCAAACACATGTGCTGTCACTCTTAATAACTTACTCAAGTTAGAATAATTGTGAGGATTAATAGCTGAGACTCGATGAGGTTCTGGGTCTTTCATGGGAGTAGTGATACTGGTCACTATGACTTGTGGTTTCTGTTTGGGCCACTGACCACTAACAAGCCATGAAGGTCCATTAAACCACATCGAAGACTTACTTAGCTGTTTAAATGTTAAACCTCTTGATAAGTAATCTGCAGGATTGTCCTTAGTGGGGACATGTCTGAATTTATATCCAGCAGATAATTCATGAATTTCCCTAACGCGATTACTAACGTAGGGAGTTTTATTGTTGTTATTCTTACCCATTGTAAGACTGCCTCATTGTCTGACCACACTACGATCTCACCAAAGTGAATATTATTGAGTGTCTTGGTCAGGCAATGAGCCAATCTTACTCCCACTAGCAATGCAGTTAACTCCATTTGAGGTAAAGATCTCTTCTTGATTGGAGCAACTCTCGCTTTAGATGTGAGTAAAATTGATTGTGCACTATTGACTAAGTAGGCTGCAGCGCCATATGCTTTGCCAGAGGCATCGCAAAAAATGTGCAAATTTGTAGGTAAGTTTTGTCCTGAAGCATTACGAGGAAATTTCAAAACACCTAATTGATTGAAATCCGCTGCGAGTATTTGCCATTTCTCTTGCAACTCAATTGGCAACGGATCATCCCATCCCATATGTTTCTGCCAGCATTCCTGCATTAGGAGTTTGCCCCTTATTAATATAGGACTAAGTAAGCCTAAGGGGTCAAATGGTTGACTGACATATGAGAGTAATTTTCTCATGGTAAGGGATGAATTATTGGTTTGTACTGACTTGATATTCATCTCGTCAGTACCTGTGTTCCATTCCACACCCAGAACTTTTAATTGATTAGGCACCTGATAACCTGGAAATTCTTTCTCGATTATCTGGTTTAATGATTTATTGTTTGAGGCCCATGATTGTAGTGGCATATTGGCTCCTATTAACTCACGGTTAGCCTCATGGTAAATTTCTACCAATTTAGATTTATCATTAGTTGTTCCCTGGAAATTATCGACATACAAGTTGTCACTGATCTCTGCCTTATAAGGGCTATTTGACTTCTTCAAATGTGTATCTAATGTGGCTTGCAGTAGAAACGGCGAGGAAGTCGCTCCGAAAAGCACCGAGGCAAACCGATAGGTTATGACCTCACTGTCAGGAGCCTGGGGATCTTTAATCCAGAGAAATTTGGTGTAATTACGATCCTCCTCTTGCAATCCTACTCTAAGGAAAGCTTTACTGATATCAGCAGTATAAGCAAAATACCAGTACGGAATCGTAACAGTACATCATGTAGCCTTTGTGTTAGGCTAGGTCCCGTTTGGAGACATTCATTCAAAGACACGCTGCTTGCCTTCACTTTGGCACTACAGTTGAAAACAATACGTATTGGTGTTGTCAATGAATCTTTCAACACAGCGTGATGGGGTAAATAGTGACCTGTTTTCCGGTCATCATTATCAACAACTTCAATAAATTTACTGTTGAGTTGTTGCTGAATTAATTGATGGTACATATTTAATTTATCTGGCTGTTTTTCAGCCGTATTAATTGTGACTGTAATTGAGAGGCTGCCATGAAATAATTAACTGGAAGTTGTGGATGATTCAACTTCCATGGCAATCTCACCCAGTATTGTTTGTCTTTATAGACAACTGTATCCAGATATTGCTGGTAAGTCCACATATCATCAGGACTTGGTTGTTCAGGGACAATACCTAAAGTGTCTAGATCCCACAAACGATGTACAGGTGGATCAGACTCAATATCTTCAGATATTTCTCTGAACTGTAGGGGTGACTGTTCCAAGCCTAGTCACGCCACTATTGCATTGTTATCTTGTTTGTTGGTTGACGCTGCCCTTTGTTGGAAAAGCACCGGTCCAGTAAGCAACTTGCCTCCAGCAGATGACAACAAATTCATTCCGTGTTGTCTGGTGCATCCAGTTATAAATTTATAATAATGGTCAGCGCCTATAAGTATACCAACATCTGTGAGGCAGTCAGAATTTATTTTGTAATCTGCTAGCCTCATGCGGTTTCGTTTAAGATACCTCGCAGTGCGAGCTAGTCCTGTGACCTGCAGGTCTGAAGGCAGTTTATCAACTACTACCGCTTGTATTGGACTAGTAGAAGATCCAAGTCTCACTAATACCTTGACTACTTGGTATTCACGAGGTCCACTATTAGTCAAGAACCCAGAAATGTTCAGTCTCACACTTTTGGCAGGTTTTAATTTTAACTGCTCCACTAATTGTTGCGTGATAAAGGTTTTCTGTGATCCCTGATCAAAGAGACCTCTAGTGTTGACTCTAGATTTCTTGTCTATTAGCTTAAGTTGAGCTGTAGGCAGAGTGGTATTATTGCCTGCCTCAGTAGCAAGTACACTTATTTCCTGATGTACTTTGCAATATTGTACCGTGGTAGAATTCATAGAATTCTTCCCAGGTGTCACAGATTGGGTAGAAATTGTTCTACATAAGGCATAATGATGTACACCTTTGTGGCATCTACTGCATAAACGTAGCTGCACAACACATTTACTGGGTTCATGAGAACCCATGCACTTGGTGCATCTGTGTAATTCTTGAAGTTGTTTAATCCTGGTGTTAAAGTTAGGATAAACCGTACATTTGTAGGTGAGATGTTCTTGATCGCAGAACAAGCACCTTCTCTCTCTGACTGAATTTGTCCCTTTAGTAGACACATCAGTTGCAGTGTCAGAGGGAGATACAGTATAAGTACCTACACTACTACTCCCCTTTCCAGTGGATGGAGTAGTCTTAGGCTTAGATTTATTGGATTTATTCAAAGTCAATTTAGGTTTGACTGAGATGTCAATGTTAGGTAATTTAGACTCAGGTTTAATCTTATCATGAGTCTTCAACCTGTTAACTGTTATTCTCAGCCCCTCGAATATTTGCTCGAGAGTGAGAAACTCAGTTTTATAATGTGAACATATTTCTGCTAGGATAATTTGAGGTAATTTCCTCTGCAAAAGTAACTTGATTGACCATTCTGAAGCTGGTACATCAACTTTAGTACCTAAGGCCTTCACTAGAGACTCTGCTTCTAGCCTGAAGCTTTGAAGTGAGTCTGGTCTGTTACTTGGTGCATTCAGATCTAGCAATTGGTAATAAAGGTTAGCTATACTTAACTCCTGATTGCAATAATTCAACTTCAGCAGTTTGATAGCTTCCTCATAATTACTCTCAGTGAGAGCTAAGTTATTTATAACCTTTTTAGCTTCCCCTTTGAGAAGACTAATCAGGTATGAAAATTTAGAAATTGGGTCAAGATAAGACCTGTTATGGATATGAACTTCAAATGAAGTCCAAAATGTGTCCCAATTTTCTTCATCCAGCCCTGCAAATGTAGGTAAGTCTAAAGTAGGTAGACGAACCTCAGGTAATTGATTACTGGATTGAGACATAGTAGAATTTGTATTGGGTTGATGGTTTACTATACTGGATAGTACATCAAATTTATCTTGAGTCTCATCTTCGTGTTGTGAAATATTTGCTACAATTTGATCTAATTCCTCTAGATCAGTTTCAGTAGCATTCAGTGAGTTAAGATAAGACTGACTTGCTGATTTAACTTGATCAAACTTAAGATTAGCTACTCTCACTGATGATTCTAGTAGATAGTAATCAATGGGAGTTGCCTTGGACAAATCATCAGACTTATTGATTAGTCTAGTTAAATGGCCTTTGAGGCCAATATAGGTTCTCCTTAATTGCTCAGGAGTAGCCATGTTAGCTTTAAGTCCAAATTTCATAGGACTTGATTGAATATTACTAATGAAGCTGGGAAATTTGTTCATTAGTTGATAATTAATATTGAGTATAGCCTGAGTTCTGGCTAAATTAAACTCTACCTCACTTTGAGGTTAAATGTCCCTACCTAACAAGTATATAGCTAAAGATTTTGAGTGGTGTCTGCATGTCACCATTAACTTTCGTCCGGCTAGCCCATCATTATCACCATTAGATGTAATGGTGATCATACAGCAACACTCAAAACCACACACAAAAATAATGAATACACAAATAATTGATATGGGAGCACTCTAATCAGAGTTACTGTAATGTTGAATCCCACCCTTGCTAGGGTCAGCACAAAAATATATAATGTATGTACTACTCATTAGTACAGGACTAATTGTAAGAATTTCTTGGGTTGTATCCAGTTCTAAGAGACCAAAATGTTGTTTTGGTTTCTGAGAACGGATACAGTTTAATGGTAATTGGTATGTATCCAGTTCGATAAGACCAAAATGTTGTTCTGGTCTGAGAACTGAAATGGTTAATATTAAATGATATTTATCCGGTTCGAAAAGGACCAAAATGTTGTTTTGGTGCTTGAGAACCGATATAGTGAAATATTAATTGGCATCCGGTTCGAAGAGACCAAAATGTTGTTTTGGTGCTCGAGAACCGATATAATGAAATATTAATTGGTATCCGGTTCGAAGAGACCAAAATGTTGGGTATCTGGGGCTTGAACTCAGAAAATAAATTGTTTAATTGTTATATTAAAATAAATCGAAGGACCACCCGCTTTTGAGAAAAGAGGGAAAACAAATAAAATTGATCATTAGAATGACACCAGAGAACCAGTGTCTATGGAAAACATTCAATGGATATTCACTTGAAAATAATGAAGACTGTAATTATTAATTAAAGTCAAAGCCTCAAATATCAACATTGGGGGGTTATTTCTAGAAATTCATATATATCTAGGAACCAGTGTGGTTCGTCACTAGTTCATTATGGTAAATCTAACTACAATATGTAAATATATGGTAATCAAATTATATTCATTTAGATCATATTATAGAAGCAATAATTAAATTGAATAAATTTATAAGAAAAATGGGTCTTAGCTGTAAGACGATTTCTAACGCCAGTTCATCACTCGTCCTCGTGATCACAGAATCCCCATAGAGAAATGACTCGAGGTAAATAACACGATGGATGACAATCTTGCTGGCGTCTCAAATACACGCTGTAATACAAGAAATATAAAGTAGCAATTGACTAGGCTACAAAATTGTGCTCATATATTCATGAAGCTGAACTGAGTAATAAATATTACTAACGTTTGATGTTATTAATCTCTCTTCCTAACGACAAACTACTCACTAAGGCTCTAAACTACTCTGATGCATCCGATTAGAAAGAAAACCTGTGAGCGTAACCGAGTACTAAGGTTTGCCGAGAGGAGCGTCTGCTGGACTCAGTGTTCACTGCTGTGCACACTTATTCACGGTCCGGATGGTAATTGTAGACGCTGGGTTCACTATTGAGGCACTAGAGAACACTGGCAAGTAAATTCCACTTATTAATTGAGTGTCGACGTAATTCTTATCGACAAGAATTCTCAATTATGCCACGTGCTTCACCACGCTGTCTCGTGCGTGTGCCTTGTTGTTGTCGTAATGGCGTAATGGCGTCTCCCTCTCCCCGCTCTCGCATTCACCACGGAAATTATTAAACACAAATTATTCTTTCCCGCGTAATTATGGATGAAATGCGATAATATGAACTGGGTTGAAATTATAGGGAATTAATAATTATAATATTCTCGATAAATGATCTCTAGCGAGAAATGGAGATAATATTTATACTTCTCCAGAGCATTCAAACGTAACAGAATAAAAACTGTTACTGAATAATTTCAATTAATAACTCTTGATTTACATTATCAGGAGTAATATTATCAGCAATATGCTCAGATTAATTTATATTAACACTATGGTTAGTGGTGTTAAGAGCTACTGCAATTAATAGGTTAATAGTAATTTATCATAATATAATAATGGATGATAAGTGTTGGAAATTTCCAACAGTTACAGTATAGTGTGAGTAGTGAAGATGGTTACAGTATAGTGTGTGTAGTGAGGATGGTTACAGTATAGTGTGAGTAGTGAAGATGGTTACAGTATAGTGTGAGTAGTGAAGATGGTTACAGTATAGTGTGTGGAGTGAAGATGGTTACAGTATAGTGTGAGTAGTGAGGATGGTTACAGTATAGTGTGAGTAGTGAGGATGGTTACAGTATTGTGTGTGTAGTGAAGATGGTTACAGTATTGTGTGAGTAGTGAAGATGGTTACAGTATAGTGTGAGTAGTGAGGATGGTTACAGTATAGTGTGAGTAGTGAGGATGGTTACAGTATAGTGTGAGTAGTGAGGATGGTTACAGTATTGTGTGTGTAGTGAGGATGGTTACAGTATAGTGTGAGTAGTGAAGATGGTTACAGTATAGTGTGAGTAGTGAGGATGGTTACAGTATAGTGTGAGTAGTGAGGATGGTTACAGTATAGTGTGAGTAGTGAAGATGGTTACAGTATAGTGTGTGTAGTGAGGATGGTTACAGTATAGTGTGAGTAGTGAAGATGGTTACAGTATAGTGTGTGGAGTGAGGATGGTTACAGTATAGTGTGTGTAGTGAAGATGGTTACAGTATAGTGTGAGTAGTGAAGATGGTTACAGTATAGTGTGTGGAGTGAGGATGGTTACAGTATAGTGTGTGTAGTGAAGATGGTTACAGTATAGTGTGAGTAGTGAGGTTGGTTACAGTATAGTGTGAGTAGTGAAGATGGTTACAGTATAGTGTGTGTAGTGAGGATGGTTACAGTATAGTGTGTGTAGTGAAGATGGTTACAGTATAGTGTGTGGAGTGAAGATGGTTACAGTATAGTGTGAGTAGTGAAGATGGTTACAGTATAGTGTGAGTAGTGAGGATGGTTACAGTATAGTGTGAGTAGTGAAGATGGTTACAGTATAGTGTGTGGAGTGAAGATGGTTACAGTATAGTGTGAGTAGTGAAGATGGTTACAGTATAGTGTGAGTAGTGAAGATGGTTACAGTATAGTGTGTGTAGTGAAGATGGTTACAGTATAGTGTGTGGAGTGAAGATGGTTACAGTATAGTGTGAGTAGTGAAGATGGTTACAGTATAGTGTGAGTAGTGAGGATGGTTACAGTATAGTGTGTGTAGTGAGGATGGTTACAGTATTGTGTGTGGAGTGAAGATGGTTACAGTATTGTGTGTGTAGTGAAGATGGTTACAGTATAGTGTGTGTAGTGAAGATGGTTACAGTATAGTGAGAGTAGTGAGGATGGTTACAGTATAGTGTGAGTAGTGAGGATGGTTACAGTATAGTGTGTGTAGTGAAGATGGTTACAGTATAGTGTGTGTAGTGAAGATGGTTACAGTATAGTGTGAGTAGTGAGGATGGTTACAGTATAGTGTGTGGAGTGAAGATGGTTACAGTATAGTGTGAGTAGTGAAGATGGTTACAGTATAGTGTGAGTAGTGAGGATGGTTACAGTATAGTGTGTGTAGTGAAGATGGTTACAGTATAGTGTGTGTAGTGAAGATGGTTACAGTATAGTGTGAGTAGTGAAGATGGTTACAGTATAGTGTGAGTAGTGAAGATGGTTACAGTATAGTGTGTGTAGTGAAGATGGTTACAGTATAGTGTGTGGAGTGAAGATGGTTACAGTATTGTGTGTGTAGTGAAGATGGTTACAGTATAGTGTGTAGAGTGAAGATGGTTACAGTATAGTGTGAGTAGTGAAGATGGTTACAGTATAGTGTGTGGAGTGAAGATGGTTACAGTATAGTGTGTGTAGTGAAGATGGTTACAGTATAGTGTGTGGAGTGAAGATGGTTACAGTATAGTGTGAGTAGTGAAGATGGTTACAGTATTGTGTGTGTAGTGAAGATGATTACAGTATAGTGTGTGTAGTGAAGATGGTTACAGTATAGTGTGAGTAGTGAGGATGGTTACAGTATAGTGTGAGTAGTGAAGATGGTTACAGTATTGTGTGAGTAGTTAAGATGGTTACAGTATAGTGTGTGGAGTGAAGATGGTTACAGTATAGTGTGAGTAGTGAAGATGGTTACAGTATAGTGTGTGGAGTGAAGATGGTTACAGTATAGTGTGAGTAGTGAAGATGGTTACAGTATAGTGTGAGTAGTGAGATGTTACAGTATAGTGTGTGTAGTGAAGATGGTTACAGTATAGTGTGTGGAGTGAAGATGGTTGCAGTGAGGATATAGTGTGTATTCACATAATTGTGCTTGTGGGGGTTGAGCTCTGCTCTTTCGGCCCGCAAACTGTCAATTGTTACTAACTATTTTTTTTCCTTCTTCTCTTCGTATTTTTTAAGTAATTGTTGACCATACATTTTGTATGAGCTTCGAGTATCTTAATACAGGATTGAATTCTTGTTTTTGGTAAACCTTTTGTAAACCAAATTTTCCGTTATATAGTAAACAGTTTACTTAAGGTTCCTGGACATGGTAAACCATAGACCATATTGTTAGTATAAATATGGTCTTCTGTGATGGTACATGAAGGTTTCTGATAATATGAAAAAAATCGGAAATAATATTCCGTTTTGTTGGGAACGGAATCTAAAGGTATACTGGTATTGCGGGTCTGAGGTAACCTATATACAGATATATCTAAGGGGAGCTATGGGCTCAGGAGGTGATCTTGCAAATGTTATTTTTTTAACCTATAAATATACCCATTAACCTTTACCTTTAATGGGTATATTTAACCATGAAATATACCCATTAAATATATCTATAATTACCCTATAAATATACAGATATATGTAAGGGGAGCTATGGAACCAGGAGGTGATTTTGCATATGTTTATTTATTAATAAAATTATTCTTTATCTGTATGTGCTGCCTAAGTTATTTCCTTATTTCTGAAAGATAAATGACGCATGATGAACACATTCATGTTTATTGATTGATTGATTGATAAAGATTACGCCACCCAAGAGGTGGCACGGCCATGAATAGCTCGTAAATGTTTACTGCTTCCTTTAATTTAATTATATTCGTAGTGTTATTAAATAGTTTAATACATGTAAGGAGCATGCTATCATGTAAGGTTTATTTTGACAAATTAATAAATAGAGCATTAGATAATTGGCCATTTTTTACAGAATATTTCTGCTGTGAAAATCGAAATTTAAAATCTTTGGGTGTTTAACTTATAGCATTTTTTACGAATTTTAAAAGATATTAAGTAAATTTTGTATGAAATAGCTTAGTCAATGTCATGTAGGTAACCCAAGACCCTTTAATTCAATTCCAGTGGCTCTAGACTGGCCATTGGTTGGTCTTCAGGAGAGAGGACCCTTTCTTTCCTCAATCTTCCTCCTGCTTTACCTGTCTTGCTGGCCTGAATATACCTGCTTTCAGAGTCTTCCCGGCATGGCGCCATCTGTTGAATAATTACCACATCTTCCTTTCCATTTTTTGGCTACGTATGTTGATCAGACCACACACTAGAAGGTGAAGGGACGACGAAGTTTCGGTCCGTCCTGGACCATTCTCATTTTCGTATTGTGGTCTGATCAACATACTTTAGCCACGTTATTGTGACTCATGGGCTGCATTTGGCAACGTATGGTTTAGCAGGGAAAGTGTATGACGCATTTGAGATAACACCATATTCTCCACCCCTCAGGTATGTTGGTCTCGTGGGGTCTCTCATCTGCCGGAAGAGCAGCGTTGGTGAGTATTTAGATACCTTAGATACAGGCATACTTTAGATATCTGTCATCTGTAGCTATACCTCGTTGCCCTTCACTCTCTGCCCAAACACTTTGACTCAGTCTCCTTCCTAACACTTGATTCGAGATGTATGCGAATTCTTTGGATAGATTGAGCGCTTAATGAAAGTTGCCGGGTATTAAATGTAATTAATTAAAATAACTATTTAAAGTTATTATTTAAATTAATGAAATTAATTATTTAAATTAATTAAATTCATTTATTTAAATTAATTAAATATAATTATATTATTTAATAAATATATTTGAATATAATTATTAATATCAAATAAATATAATTATTAATATTAAATTAATATAATTAAATATAATTATTAATATTAAATATATATAACTAAACATAATTATTAATATTAAATAACTATGATGACCAGACCACACACTAGAAGGTGAAGGGACGTTTCGTTTCGGTCCGTCCTGGACCATTCTCAGGTCGGTTGTGAGCATTCTCACAATCGACTTGAGAATGGTCCAAGACGAACCGAAACGTCGTCGTCCCTTCACCTTCTAGTGTGGGGTCTGGTCATCATACTTTAGCCACGTTACTGTGACTCATCGCCGGTATTAATTAACTATAATTAAATATAATTATTAATATTAAATATCTATAATTAAATATTAATATTAAATAAATGATATTAAATATTAAGACAATTCAATCTAATTTTCCTCGTAGAACACAAATAACTAATTTCTTGAAGTTGTTTATGAGTATGCTCGCCATAGTATCCAAGGGGAGATTCCGTCTGGGCCTATAGCCTTTGTCACATCCAACTCTAGTAAAAACTTCCTTACTTCCCCACTGGTAATCTCAAACTCTTCTAGGTGTTCCTGGTTAACAATTTCCTCTCTTATCTCTGGAATTTCTCCTTGCTCCAAGGTGAAGACCTGGAATTTCTTATTCAGTTCCTCACACACTTCCTTGTCGTTTGTAGTGAATCTTTCTGCCCCTATCCTTAATTTCATTACCTGTTCCTTTACTGTTGATTTTCTCCTGATGTGGCTGTGCAGCAATTTAGGTTGAATCTTTGCCTTGCTTGCGATGTCATTTTCGTATTGTCTTTCTGCCTCTCTTCTCATCCTGACATATTCATTCCTGGCACTCTTGTATCTTTCTCTGCTCTCAAATGTCCCAGTTATTCCTATGGTTTCTCCACGCCCTTTTACTTTGCTGCTTAGCTAGCCAACATCTCTGATTAAACCATGGGTTTCTCATCTTCATTTCATTGTTTTCCTTTTGGATTGGGACAAACTTGTTTGCTGCTTCCTTGCATTTCTGCGTGATGTAGTCCATCATGTCTTGGGCCGTCTTTGCCCTGAGCTCTGTTTCCCATGTTATATCTGTTATGAATTTTCGTATTTCCTCATAGTTTCGGAATGCCAGCCTTTTGTTTTCAGTACCCCTCCTCAAGTTCACTAACCTTACTTCAACCAGATACTCAAACGTCAGTACACTGTGGTCGCTCATTCCTAATGGTGCCTCAAAGCCAATTTTTCTTATGTCGGAGCCGTTCAGAGTGAAGACTTGGTCGACTCTCGCTGGTTCATCGTTTCCTCTCATCTTTTTGGGTTCTCTGACATGCTGGCTTAGAAAGTTTTTTGTCGCCACCTCCATTAGTTTGGCTCTCCATGTATCCTCTCCTCCATGCGGTTCCTTGCTCTCCCAGTTAATTCCGTGATTAAAGACCCCTATGATGAGCAGATGGGATCTATTTCTACAGGCAGCAGAGGCTGCGCTCTCTAACGCTTGTAGTGTTAACTGCCATGTTGTTGTTGTCCTACTCTTGACTGGGCCTTCTGTCATTTGGTGGAGGGTTATATATCACTGCTACTACTATTCTTGGTCCACCCATTGTCATGGTGCCTGTTATGTAGTCTCTGAATCCCTCACAGCCCGGGATAGCCATCTCCTTGAAACTCCATTCCTTGTGTGTGTGTGTGTATTTACCTAAGTGTAATTACCTAAGTGTAGTTACAGGATGAGAGCTACGCTCGTGGTGTCCCGTCTCCCCAGCACTCTTTATCATATAACGCTTTGAAATTACTGACGGTCTTGGCCTCCACCACCTTCTCACCTAACTTGTTTCAACCGTCTACCACTCTGTTTACAAAAGTTAATTTTCTTATATTTCTCCAGCAGCTTTGTTTCGTTAGTTTATGACCTCTTGATCTTGAAGTTCCGGGTCTCAGGAATTCTTCCCTATCAATTTTTCCGATTCCTGTTACTATTTTGTATGTAGTGACCATATCGCCTCTTTTTCTTCTGTCGTCTAGTTTTTGCATATTTAAATTGTAATCGCTGGAAACACAAAGAGTTATAAGTGACACGATAGAGGTTTAGAAGAGGAAAAATGGACATACCAAAGGGAATATTAGTAAGGTATTAATAGACCAACACAAGATAGAACACGCTACAACGGGTATAAATTGAATAAATTTAGATTCAGGAAAGACTTGGGTAAATACTGGTTCTGTAGCAGTGTTGTTGGTTTGTG
The DNA here is from genome assembly GCA_020271785.1 of Procambarus virginalis. Lineage (NCBI taxonomy): Eukaryota > Metazoa > Arthropoda > Malacostraca > Decapoda > Cambaridae > Procambarus > Procambarus virginalis. Next base: position 24,831 of record WNGS01168853.1, read on the forward strand.
GAGCAATTTCCGTGTAACATAAGAGAAGTAGGATTTCTTGATTGTTTCAAGCGTAGGTTAGAAATTCATATATGAATGATGTAACGTGGATATAAATAGGATCTGCCTCGAATGGGCCAATAGGCCTTCTGCAGTTCCCTTCATTCTGCCTCATATGGCCAGTAAGCCTTCTGCTGTTACCTTTATTCATACGTTCTAATGCGTACAAGTTCATGAATGGACATAACAAAAGAGAATTACTATGATATTAAAAGTATCAACACCAAACAATGTGTATCAATTTAATAAGTTTAGATTTCGGAAATGCCTGGGTAAATCCTGCATTAGTAACAGGAGTGTTGGTTTATGGAACCAATTACTGCGTAAGATAAGAGAAGTAGGATCCATTGATTGTTTCAAGCGTAGACTGGACATATATATGAATTTGATTGGGTGGTTATAAATAGGAAAGGCCTCGTATGTTCCAATAGGACTTCTGCAGTTACCTTCATTCTTAGGTTCTTATAATAATACATAGGTAATGATGATAAAGTTACAGGATATGTGCTTGTTGGTGGTGAGATTGCAAAACTGATCTGAGTAATTACGACCAGTAAGAATGCAATACCAAAAAATTAATGAATACACAAACAAACCCACAAGCGCCGTGATGAAGGTGTAAGGGAATGATGGGATCATCTCTGGCGTACATTCGAACCCTCATCATTGCCCTTGTGGATTTGTTCATTTGATGCATCGCGCTATTGTGATTTCTGCGTGAATTAATGCATACATGTTCGAAATAGGGAAAAGAGGATACTAAGAACTTTTTTCTCCAAGCGTTACTAATGAAATACTTATTCTTCGGCTACAAATTGCTCTTGTTGTAGCCGAAGAATAAGAATCTACAAATTGCTCTTCTGTAGTTCAGTTTTGGTCGTTATAATATACAATGGACATAAATTCAATGGAGAAAGCGTCCAGCGATGGATGACAAAATTTATTCTCCCTCGCTCTATTAGGTCACGATTGCATACCACCAGAAATCACCAAACTAGATTTAGTATATAATTCCGCCTGGGCAACTCATACCTTCACTTGCTTGATCAGTCATCTCCTGGTTGCACTGTTGCCTTACTCTCGCCCGTTGCTGTAGCCATGGTCAAGACTAAGCCATCTGTGGAGACTTTCTTCTTGCACAACAAGCTTCTGATGATTAAGGAGAAAGTAAGAATAATGGAGCTCTCAGAATCAAAGATCTCCAAACTCAGGCGTCGCAACAAAGGCTTGCACCAACATGTCATGTTGAGAAACCTCAAAAGAAGAATGCAGCTCGAGTTAGTGAGGGACACAATGAAATTTGCGGAAGACCTTTGTAGCGATAGTCCTTCCCCGTAGCTGCTTCCCACGACACACATTCCAACGCACTCATCAGACAACTACGACCAGTCTACTAATGGGACACATGGACGAGGACAAATTTGGAATGACCAAAAAATCAATGAATGAATATCTGTAATAATGTAAATTTGACAGATATATTTATCGAAACGATAGTAATAAGACATCTGGTGTTGTTTATCAGGTATATCTTGCTCATGTTAGGCCCCATTTATATTTTGCAGTTCAGGTTAAAAAAGGAAGCTGGGATTTATTAATTGAAATGTCAGTAACACGACAGCTGGTGTTGTTCTTCAGCTATATCTTACTCTGAATAGGCCATATAAGAACAAAGGTAACAGCAGAAGGACAGTCAGTCAGGTGCTGTCACAGTGGGAGGTTGTGTTAGCTGGAGCTCCGAGTGAAGCAATATTATTCAGCAATAATGGAGGGTTTGGTGAGGGAGTTGGTGAGTCTAGTTGGAGCTCTGAGGACAGAGCTGGATTCGTTGCGGGAGGAGGTAAGGCAGCTTAAGCAACGACAGGATGAAGCAAAGGAGGAGACCGGCATTAGGGAGACCCCCGTCTTGGCATATTGTAAAAGACAGGGGTCTTAAGAAGACCTTGGCAAAAAAGACACCTAATACCATAAAGATTACAAACGCATTTGATGTGTTGGAGGACGAGTGCTGTGGTGAACCTATGGTTCAGCATGGAGGTAAGGGCATAGCGGCGAGGAACATTGAAGCGTGGGTCCCTCAAAGTGCCCCAAGAGAAAAGGGAGGATCGAAGCGAATTTTGGTTGTGGGAGATTCCCAGGTGAGGTATTTGGACAGAACGTTTTGTGCCAGAGATAAAGGGAACAGATTAAGGGTTTGCTATCCTGGAGCTGGTATTGGTGATATTGTTGTAAACATGAAAGATATTATGACGGGAAATGGGAGCAAACCCATTATTTGTATTAGTGTAGGGGGTAATGATGTTGGGAGAGTTAGAAGTGAGGAACTAATACTGAAATTCAAGACAGCAATAGAATTAGTTAGGAGCAAGGGAGGAATCCCGATCATATGTGGCATTCTTCCAAGAAAGGGAGTGGGAAATGAATGGATGTCGAGGGCACTTGGTGTCAATTGCAGGCTGGAAAGATATTGCAAATCTAATGCAATATCTTATATAGACAACTGGGAACACTTCTGTGGAAGAAATGAAATGTATGCTCGTGATGGGGTGCATCTATGGAGGGCTGGGGTTGTTGCTGTTGCGAACTCGTTGGAACCAGTGGTTAGAGGTGTTTGTTTGGGTTTAAACTGTTAGTAAATAGTGGTATGGGAATTAATTTGGAGGAAGGAGGTAATAAAAGTATGTGTTTGTAGAAGAAAGGAATTGGCAAAATGATCAGGGAAAGAGAAGGGCCTGAAAATAACAATTCACTTAGGATATATTACACTAACAGTAGAAGTCTAAGAAATAAAATTAACGAATTAAATGCTCTTGTCTGCACAGAAAAAATAGATATTATTACACTTACCGAAACGTGGATGAATGTAGAAAATAGAGAACTATTAGCTGAATATCAAATAAATGGATTTAAACTATTTCACACAGATCGATATATTAGACGAGGAAGGGAGTAGCAATATATATGTTAGGGACAATTTGAAATGTAGTCTCAAAGAGGGAATCACAACTGAACCACACACAGAAACTATTTGGATAGAATTAAACGAAAAATAAAATAATATTATAATAGGAGTTATATATAGGCCACCAAATTTAGACAGAACGGAAGCAAAGCATCTATGGGATGAAATATCTAGAGCATCTAGATCTAACAGTATTTATGTCATGGGTGACTTTAATTTTAGTGGAATAAACTGGTTGAACAAAACAGGGAATAGTGAAGCAGAAGATTTTCTAGAATTAATTGACGATTACTTTCTTACGCAACACTTTAAGGAACCAACGCGGGAAAATAATATTTTAGATTTAGTGTTAACTAACAGGGAAACATAAATTAATGACATCGAAATAGGGAGGGAGCTAGGGAACAGTGATCACAAAGAAATCAGATTTAGCATAGAATGGAATAGACCTGTAGGAGAAAATTCTGTTAAAGTGCCAAATTTTCGAAAAGCTGATTTTAATAGCCTAAGAATTTTTTTGGGTCAAATAGATTGGAAAGTCTTGGGTATGGGGTGTGGGCCGGTCTTGGAGCTAGACGTGAACCCAACGATAGGTGACGAAAAAGGGGATTTCGATGTGGATTCAATATATAACTTATTTAAGAATATTCTACACAAAGCACAAGAACGTAGTATACCATACAAATTGAATAGATCGAATACTAATGAACCAAAGTGGATAACAAAGAATTTGAAGAACCTTATAGGTAAAAAGAGAACTTGGTACAAAAGGATTAAAAATGGGGAGGTTACTTTAGAACAGGAATTCGTACAACTGGTTAGAAATGTTAAAAAAGAGATAAGAAAAGCAAAAAGAAACTATGAAGTTCGCATAGTAGGGCAAGCAAAGACAAATCCTAAAAGGTTTTGCAGTTATATCGAACTAAGACTAGGGATAGGATAGGTCCATTAAAAACTGAGACAAGTCAAATAACGAATAATAACAAGGAGATGAGTAGTATTTTTAACAAATATTTTATATCTGTATTTACTAAAGAAGAACTTAACAATATACCTTCAGCCGAACAAGTCTATGTGGGTGGAGATGAGGACAGGTTGACTAGTTTAGCAGTTACCAGGGAGGATGTAATTAAACAATTAGTAAAACTAAAACCAAACAAATCCCCAGGGCCGAATGAAGTGTTTGCCAGGGTGCTTAAATAATGCAAAGAGGAGCTTTCCGAACCACTGTCTACCATATTTAATAAATCAATAGAGTTAGGCAGAGTGCCAGAGTCATGGAAGATAGCTAATGTAGTACCAATTTTTAAGAAAGGAGATAGATCACTTGCGTCAAACTATCGACCAATTAGCCTAACGTCTATTGTGGGAAAGTTACTCGAATCTATAATAGCAAATAAAATTCGTCTTCATCTTGAAAAACATAAATTAATAATTGAGTCGCAACATGGTTTTATAAAGGGCCGTTCATGTTTAACAAATTTGTTATCTTTTTATTCTAGCATAGTTGAGGCAGTTGATAGTGGTAAGGATTGTGATGTTGTGTACCTTGACTTTAGCAAAGCTTTCGATACAGTGCCACATGAAAGACTGATTAAAAAGATAGAGGCTCATGGTATTGGGGGTGCTATATTAAGCTGGATTAGGGCATGGCTATACCAAAGGAAACAGAGAGTTAGTATAAATGGAGTCAAGTCAGAGTGGGAAAATGTTGTAAGTGGAGTGCCTCGAGGCTCTGTCTTGGGACCTCTGTTGTTTATAATATATATAAATGATTTAGATTCAGGTTTGAGTAGCAACATTTGCAATTTGCCGATGATACGAAAATCGGTAGGGAAATTAATTCGGAGGAGGACTCACTATCACTTCAAGTTGATCTAGATAGGGTTTTGAAATGGTCAAAGGACTGGCAGATGCAGTTTAATGCTGATAAATGTAAAGTTCTGAGGCTAGGTAATGATGATAGAGTTACAAGATACGAGCTAGATGGTGTTGAGATTGCGAAGTCGGATTGCGAAAGGGATCTGGGAGTTATAATTAGTAAGAATTTAAAACAAAAGGATCAATGCATAAATGTTCGTAATAAGGCAAATAGGACACTCGGATTTATTAATCGCAGCGTAAGTAACAAGACACCTGGTGTGGTTCTCAAGCTATATCTTGCTCTGGTTAGGCCCCATTTAGATTATGCAGTTCAGTTTTGGTCGCCATATTATAGAATGGATATAAATTCACTTGAACGTGTCCAGCGTAGGATGACTAAGTTAATTCCCCAAATTAGAAATCTTTCATATGAAGAAAGATTAACAAAGCTTAATTTGCATTCACTGGAAAGGCGAAGAGTTAGGGGTGACATGATAGAGGTTTACAAGTGGATGAATGGACATAACAAAGGGGATATTAATAGGGTATTGAAAGTATCAACACAGGACAGAACGCGAAACAATGGGTATAAATTGGATAAGTTTAGATTTAGGAAAGACTTGGGTAAATACTGGTTCAGTAACAGGGTTGTTGATTTGTGGAACCAATTGCCGCGTAACATTGTGGAGGTGGGGTCCCTCGATTGTTTCAAGCATGGGTTGGACATGTATATGAGTGGGATTGGGTGGTTATAAATAGGAGCTGCCTCGTATGGGCCAATAGGCCTTCTGCAGTTGCCTTTGTTCTTATGTTCTTATGTTATTGGCCCATACGAGGCAGCTCCTATCCACTTTGGTTCATTAGTATTCGATCTATTCAATTTGTATGGTATACTACGTTCTTGTGCTTTGTGTAGAATATTCTTAAATAAGTTATATATTGAATCCACATCGAAATCCCCTTTTTCGTCACCTATCGTTGGGTTCACGTCTAGCTCCAAGACCGGCCCACACCCCATACCCAAGACTTTCCAATCTATTTGACCCAAAAAAATTCTTAGGCTATTAAAATCAGCTTTTCGAAAATTTGGCACTTTAACAGAATTTTCTCCTACAGGTCTATTCCATTCTATGCTAAATCTGATTTCTTTGTGATCACTGTTCCCTAGCTCCCTCCCTATTTCGATGTCATTAATTTATGTTTCCCTGTTAGTTAACACTAAATCTAAAATATTATTTTCCCGCGTTGGTTCCTTAAAGTGTTGCGTAAGAAAGTAATCGTCAATTAATTCTAGAAAATCTTCTGCTTCACTATTCCCTGTTTTGTTCAACCAGTTTATTCCACTAAAATTAAAGTCACCCATGACATAAATACTGTTAGATCTAGATGCTCTAGATATTTCATCCCATAGATGCTTTGCTTCCGTTCTGTCTAAATTTGGTGGCCTATATATAACTCCTATTATAATATTATTTTATTTTTCGTTTAATTCTATCCAAATAGTTTCTGTGTGTGGTTCAGTTGTGATTCCCTCTTTGAGACTACATTTCAAATTGTCCCTAACATATATTGCTACTCCCTTCCTCGTCTAATATATCGATCTGTGTGAAATAGTTTAAATCCATTTATTTGATATTCAGCTAATAGTTCTCTATTTTCTACATTCATCCACGTTTCGGTAAGTGTAATAATATCTATTTTTTCTGTGCAGACAAGAGCATTTAATTCGTTAATTTTATTTCTTAGACTTCTACTGTTAGTGTAATATATCCTAAGTGAATTGTTATTTTCAGGCCCTTCTCTTTCCCTGATCATTTTGCCAATTCCTTTCTTCCACAAACACATACTTTTATTACCTCCTTCCTCCAAATTAATTCCCATACCACTATTTACTAACAGTTTAAACCCAAACAAACACCTCTAACCACTGGTTCCAACGAGTTCGCAACAGCAACAACCCCAGCCCTCCATAGATGCACCCCATCACGAGCATACATTTCATTTCTTCCATAGAAGTGTTCCCAGTTGTCAATGAAAGCTATTGCATTTGATTTGCAATATCTTTCCAGCCGGCAATTGACACCAAGTGCCCTCGACATCCATTCATTTCCCACTCCCTTTCTTGGAAGAATGCCACATATGAACGGGATTCCTCCCTTGCTCCTAACTAATTCAATGGCTGTCCTGAATCTCTGTATTAGTTCCTCACTCCTAACTCGTCCAACATCATTACCCCCCGCACTAATACAAATTATGGGTTTGTTCCCATTTCCCGTCAAAATATCATTCATGTTTCCAACAGTATCACCAATTCCAGCTCCTGGATAGCAAACTCTTTATCTGTTCCCCCTATCTCTGGCACAAAACGTTCTGTCTAAATACCTCACCTGGGAATCTCCCACAACCAAAATTCGCTTCGGTACCTCCTTAAGTTTCTGAGCACCCTGAGGGGACCGTGCTTCGCCGCTCCTCGCTGATTTCCGTTCCGAGTGAACTGCAAGCTCACTGCAGCACTCGTCCTCCAACACGGCAAATGAATTTGCTGTCTTTAGGGCGTCTGTAGGCGGCCTTGTCAAGGTCTTCTTAAGACCCCTGTCCTTAACGACTTTCCACGACGAGGTCTTGTTAATATTAGTCTCCTCCTTCGTTTCTTCCCGAAGCTTCAGCTGTCGTACCTCCTCTCGTAAGGAATCCATCTCTGCTCTCAGAGTTCCAACTAGATTCATCAATTCCTTCACTAATCCTTCCATTATTGCTATAATAATGCTACAATTACTACAATCGGAGCTCCAACTAACACACCCTCTCACTGTGACAGCACCTGACTGGTGCTGTCACAGTGAGATAAAAGTGAAGGATCCATTGATTGTTTCAAGCGTAGACTGGACATATATATGAAATTGATTGGGTGGTTATAAATAGGAAAGGCCTCGTGTGTTCCAATAGGACTTCTGCAGTTACTTACATTCTTAGGTTCTTATAATAATACATAGGAAATGATGATAAAGTTACAGGATATGAGCTTGTTGGTAGTGAGATTGCAAAACTGATCTGAGTAATTACGACCGGTAAGAATGCAATACTAAAAAATTAATGAATACACAAACAAATTCACAAGCGCCGTGATGAGGGTGTACGGGAATGATGGGATCATCTCTGGCGTACATTCAACCCCTCATCATTGCCCTTGTGGATTTGTTCATATGATGCATCGCGCTATTGTGATTTATGCGTGTATTAATGCATACATGTTCGAAATAGAGAAAAGAGGATACTAAAAACTTTTTTCTCCAAGCGTTAGTAATGAAATACTTATTCTTCGGCTGCAAATTGCTCCTGTAATATTTCTGTAGTCCAGTTTTGGTCGTTATAATATATAATGGACATAAATTCACTGGAGAAAGCGTCCAGCGAAGGATGAAAAAGTTAATTCTCCCTCGCTCTATTAGCTCACGAATGCATATCACCAGACTTCACCTGAATAGATTTAGTATATAATTCCGCCTGCGCAACTCATACCTTCAACGGGAGACATCTCCCGTCACGCAGGGTGTAGTTGCACCTCCACAGATCGCCAGTATCATCTATTGATACTGGTGATGGCTCAAAAGGGCCACCACTTAAGAGCTATTCATGCCCGTGCCACCTTTTGGGTGGCTTCATCTTAACACATTAACAAGGGAGACATCTCCCGTCACGCAGGGTGCAGTCGCACCTCCACAGATCTCCAGTATCAGCTCTTGATACTGGTAATGGCTCAAAAGGGCCACCACTTACGGGCTATTCATGCCCGTGCTACCTTTTGGGTGGCTTAATCTTCGTCAGTCAATCAATCACTCATACCTTCACTTGTTTGATCAGTCCTCTCCTGGTTGCACTGCTGCCTTACTCTCGCCCGTTGCTGTAGCCATGGTCAAGACTAAGCCATCTGTGGAGACTTTCGTCTTGCCCAACAAGCTTCATCGTCTTGCACCAACAAGATGATTAAGGAGCAAGTAAGAATAATGGAGCTCTCAACAGCCAAGATCTCCAAACTCAGGCGTCACAACAAAGGCTTGCACCGATATGTTATGTTGAGAAACCTCAAAAGAAGAATGCAGCTCGAGTTAGTGAGGGACACAATGAAATTTGCGAAAGACCTATGTAGCGATAGTCCTTCTCCGTAGCTGCTTCCCACGACACACACGTTCCAACGCACTCCTCAGACAACTACGACCAATGTGACACACAGACGAGGACAAATTTGGAATGACCAAAAATCAATGAATTAATGTTCGTAATAAGGTAAATTTGACTGATATATTTATCGAAACGTTCGTAATAAGACAGCTGGTGTTGTTCATCAGCTATATCTTGCTCATGTTAGGCCCCATTTATATTTTGCAGTTCAGGTTAAAAGAGGACGCTGGGATTTATTAGCTGAAGTGTTAGCAACACGACAGCTGGTGTTGTTCTTCAGCTATATCTTACTCTGGATAGGCCATATTTAGAATCTGCATTTCAAATTTGGTCTCCGTACTATAGTATGGATATAAATTCACTTGAACGTGTCCAGCGGAAGATGGCAAAGTTTATTCCCCAAATTAGAAAACTTTTATATGAAGAAAGATTTAACAAAGCTTAAATTGTAATCGCTGGAAAGGCAAAGAATTAGGGGTGATGTTGGGTATCTGAGGCTTGAACTCAGAAATTAAATTATTTGATTATTGAAAGAAATCGAAGGACCACCCACTTTTGAGAAAAGAGGGAAAACAAATAATAGTGATCATTAGAATGACACTAGAGAACCAGTGTCTATGGAAACTCATTCAAAGAATAATCACTTGAAAATAATGAAGACTGTATTATTAATTAAAGCCAAAGCCTTAAATATCAACATTGGGAGGTTATTTCTAGAAGTTCATATATATCTAGGAACCAGTGTGGTTCGTCACTAGTTCATTGTTGGATTAATAACATGAGAAATCTAAACTACAATAGATTCAAATATATGGTAATTCAAATCATGAATATTAAAGATCATTAATCACTGAACACAGTTATAGCATAAACATTAATTACCAAATCTGGCAATAATTATTCAATGTAAAGATTCTATATGACTTAGTTAAGAATCAATAATCAGGTTGAATAAATTTGTACGAAAAATGTGTCTTAGCTGTAAGACGATTTCTATAACGCCAGTTCGTCATTCGTCCTCGTGGTCACAGAATCCCAATAGAGAAAGAACTCGAGGTGAATAACACGACTGATGAGAATCTTGCTGGCACCTCGTATACACGCTGCAATCAAGAGAATTTAAGTAGCAATTGATTAGGCTACGAATTATTTCAAGTATTCATGAAACAGAGATGAATGACGAACATTACTAACATGGTATTTTTGATGTTCACTCCTCCTGACGACAAACTACTCACAAATGTACTACCTAATTTGATGCATCAAACCCAGGGATATACTTAAGTGAGCGTATCAAATACTGACGTCTGCCAGTCCCAAGCGTCCACAGTGTGTACACGTAATTACGGGTAGTGGCTTAAATTGCAGACACGTTATTAATAGGCAAAGCACTACAGAACACGTGGGGAGGTAATTGGAGACTATTAAGGGAGTTTCAACGTAATTCTTGTTGGCAAACTCTTCAGTCACACCTCCACGCGTGCGCCTCTCTGCTCGTAAGAG
>WNGS01168853.1:36376-84742 GCA_020271785.1 Procambarus virginalis
GATCAGTTTTGCAACAAGCACCAACAAGCAATATCCTGTAACTTTATCAGCATTACCTATGTATTATTATAAGAACCTAAGAATGAAGGTAACTGCAGAAGTCCTATTGGAACATACGAGGCCTTTCCTATTTATAACCACCCAATCAATTTCATATATATTTCAGTCTACGTTTGAACAATCAATGGATACTACTTCTTTATCTTACGCAGTAATTGGTTCCACAAACAACACCCTGGTACTAATACAGGATTTACCCAGGCATCCGAAATCTAAACTTATTAAATTGATACACATTGTTTGGTGTTGATACTTTTAATACCATAGTAATTCTCTTTTGTATGTCCATTCATGAACTTGTACGCATTAGAACATATGAATAAAGGTAACAGCAGAAGGCTTACTTGCCATATGAGGCAGCATGAAGGGAACTTCAGAAGGCCTATTGGCCATTCGAGGCAGATCCTATTTATATCCACGTTACATCATTCATATATGAATTTCTAACTGCCCTTGAAACAATCAAGGAATCCTACTTCTCTTATGTTACACGGAAATTGCTCCACAAACCAACAACACTACAGAACCAGTATTTACCCAAGTCTTCCTGAATCTAAATTNTGTGTGTGTGTGTGTGTGTGTGTGTGGTGTGTGTGTGTGTGTGTGTGTGTGTGTGTGTGTGTAATTACCTAAGTGTAATTACCTAAGTGTAATTACAGGATGAGAGCTACGCTCGTGGTGTCCCGTCTTCCCAGCACTCTTTGTCATATAACGCTTTGAAACTACTGACGGTTTTGCCCTCCACCACCTTCTCACTTAACTTGTTCCAACCGTCTACCACTCTATTTGTGAAGGTGAATTTTCTTACGTTTCTTCGGCATCTGTCTTTAGCTAGTTTAAATCTATGACCTCTTGTTCTTGAAGTTCCAGGTCTCAGGAAATCTTCCCTGTCGATTTTATCAATTCCTGTTACTATTTTGTACGTAGTGATCATATCGCCTCTTTTTCTTCTATCTTCTAGTTTTTGCATATTTAATGCCTCTAACCTCTCCTCATAGCTCTTGTCCTTCATTTCTGGGAGCCACTTAGTGGCATGTCGTTGCACCTTTTCCAGTTTGTTGATGTGCTTCTTAAGATAAGGGCACCATACAACCGCTGCATATTCTGCTTTGGTCTAATAAAAGTCGTGAAGAATTTCTTTAGTATTTCTCCATCCATGTATTTAAAAGCAATTCTTAGGTGTATTCACTTAGTTGTATTTTACGGGGGTTGAGCTTTGCTCTTTCGGCCTGCCTCTCAACTGTCAATCAACTGTTTACTAACTACACTAACTACTTTTTTTTTTTTTTTTCCACACCACACACACACACACACCCCAGGAAGCAGCCCGTGACAGCTGACTAACTCCCAGGTACCTATTTACTGCTAGGTAACAGGGGCATTCAGGGTGAAAGAAACTTTGCCCATTTGTTTCTGCCGGGTGCGGGAATCGAACCCGCGCCACAGAATTACAAGTCCTGCACGCTATCCACCAGGCTACCTGGCCCCTAAGGTGTGTGTGTCTGTGTGTGTGTGTGTGTGTGTGGTGTGTGTGTGTGTGTGTGTGTGTGTCTGTGTGTGTGTGTCTGTGTGTGTGTGTGTGTGTGTGTGTGTGTGTGTGTGTGTGTGTGTGTGTGTGTGTGTGTGTTGTGTAGTGGGGATGGTTACAGTATTGTGTGTGTAGTGAAGATGGTTACAGTATTGTGTGTGTAGTGAAGATGGTTCCAGTATTGTGTGTGTAGTGAAGTTGGTTACAGTATAGTGTGAGTAGTGAAGATGGTTACAGTATAGTGTGTGTAGTGAAGATGGTTACAGTATAGTGTGTGTAGTGAAGATGGTTACAGTATTGTGTGTGTAGGGAAGATGGTTACAGTATAGTGTGAGTAGTGAAGATGGTTACAGTATAGTGTGTGTAGTGAAGATGGTTACAGTATTGTGTATGTAGTGAAGATGGTTACAGTATTATGTGTGGAGTGAGGATGGTTACAGTATTGTGTGTGTAGTGAAGATGGTTACAGTATAGTGTGTGGAGTGAGGATGGTTACAGTATTGTGTGTGTAGTGAAGATGGTTACAGTATTGTGTGTGGAGTGAGGATGGTTACAGTATTGTGTGTGTAGTGAAGATGGTTTCAGTATTGTGTGTGTAGTGAAGATGGTTACAGTATTGTGTGTGTGGTGAAGATGGTTACAGTATTGTGTGTGTAGTGAAGATGGTTACAGTATAGTGTGAGTAGTGAGGATGGTTACAGTATTGTGTGTGTAGTGAAGATGGTTACAGTATTGTGTGTGGAGTGAGGATGGTTACAGTATAGTGTGAGTAGTGAAGATGGTTACAGTATAGTGTGTGTAGTGAAGATGGTTACAGTATAGTGTGTGTAGTGAAGATGGTTACAGTATTGTGTGTGTAGTGAAGATGGTTACAGTATAGTGTGAGTAGTGAAGATGGTTACAGTATAGTGTGTATAGTGAGGATGGTTACAGTATAGTGTGAGTAGTGAAGATGGTTACAGTATAGTGTGTGTAGTGAAGATGGTTACAGTATTGTGTGTGTAGTGAAGATGGTTACAGTATTGTGTGTGTAGTGAGGATGGTTACTGTTGGGTATCTGGGGCTTGAACTCAGAAAATAAATTATTTAATTGTTATATTAAAATAAATCGAAGGACCACCCGCTTTTGAGAAAAGAGGGAAAACGAATAATAGTGATCATTAGAATGACACTAGAGAACCAGTGTCTATGGATACTAACTCAATGAATAATCACTTGAAAATAATGAAGACTATTATTAATTAAAGCCAAAGCCTCAAATATCAACAAGGGGGGTTATTTCTAGAAGTTCATATATATCTAGGAACCAGTGTGGTTCGTCACTAGTTCATTGTTGGATTAATAACATGAGAAATATAAACTACAATAGAGTCAAATATATGGTAATTCAAATTATAAATATTAAAGATCATTAATCACTGCGCATAATCACTGAGCACAGTTAGAGCATAAACATTAATTACCAAATCTGGCAATAATTATTCAATGTAAAGATTCTATATGAATTATCTAAGAATCAATAATCAGGTTGAATAAATTTGTACGAAAAATGTGTCTTAGCTGTAAGACGATTTCTATAACGCCAGTTCGTCATTCGTCCTCGTGGTCACAGGATCCCAATAAAGAAAGAACCCGAGGTGAATAACACGACTGATGAGAATCTTGCTGGCACCTCGTATACACGCTGCAATCAAGAGAATTTAAGTAGCAATTGATTAGGCTACGAATTATTTTCAGGTATTCATAAAACTGAGTAACATAAAGAAATTTACTCACGTTGTGTGGTTGTTAATTTCACATCCTAACGACACAATACTCATAAATATACAATCTCGAGTGATGCATCAAACCAGAATTCTATACTTAGCTGAGCGTATTAAATACTGAAGTCTGCCGAGATCGCGTCAGCCGATCCCAAGCGTTCACTGCTGTGCACACGTAATTACGAGTCGTGGCTTCAATTGTTGACGCGTTATTAACTGGCTGGGCACTAGAGAACACATGGATAAGTAATTGTTACTTGTTAACTGGGTATCAACGTAATTCTTGTCGATAAGAACTCCCAGTCGCCATCATGCGTCTCGCCACTCTCCACGCCAGGGCTCCTCGTGAGTAAGTAAGTAATGGCGTCTCCTCCCTCAACCCGCTCTCGCATTCACCACAGAAATTATTAATCACGAATTATTCTTTTCCGCGCAATTATGGATGAAATGCAATAATAGGAACTGGGTTGCAATTATAGGGATTTAATAATTATCATATTCTCAATAAATGATCTCTAGCGAGAAATGGAGATGATATTTATACTCTCCATAGCATTCGATCGTAACAGAATAAAAACTGTTACTAAATAATTTCAATTAATAACTCTCGGTTTTACATGATCGGGAGTCATATTATCAGCAATAAGCTCAGATTAAATTATATTAACACTACCGTTAGTGGTATTAATAACTACTGTAATGATGATGATTTATTATAATACAATAGTAGATGATAAGTGTTGGAAATTTCCAAAATAACTCCAGGGGGAGAAAACTCGGGTCCCAGTGCCATGTTGAGTACTGACGTACCTATCCCAAAGTTAGTATTAAGGTTAGTATGTTAGTACACACACAACGGATGTCCCGTAATTGTCAAGGACATACAAAAATTTAAGTCTTGTAAAAGAACTCATGTTAAATGGAAACATGGAATTTAATTTAATGTAAGCTAACTGTTAATAGCTTACACAAACAAATTAATATTAAATCATACAATTTAAGTAACTGAGAATCCACTGTGAGGTGAATGTCCGGGTCATTGTGACTTGTAATTGATTTGTTACTAGACATCACAACACAGTATCATCATGATTACTCAAATTGGATGGTAAATTATTTGCTCTTAGTCAGAGCTATAATAGGCTTGTAGTTTCCGTTTGCATTGTTGAGCAGCTGCTCTAGTGGGGCGGGTGCTCGGTGGATCAGAATTGTTGTCCTCGGAAACTGTTGGTGAAGCTGGTTCTGTTAAACACTCTCGTTCTGCTAATTCGAGAGGTACCAACTTCTCTAATGTCTTTAGGGTAGTAGTGCCTCTGCACAAAACCCGTACTACTCTCAGGATGCCTTGGTGATCTGGGTGGATAGCAACAATTTTGCCTATAGGCCATTCTGACCTTGGTCCATCACTGTCAACTAGTACTAGGTCTCCTGGTTTAAGTTGAACTTTATTATAGGGTCTCGAAGCTCCATAGTGGTACTCTCGAGTCCACACCTCATTCCACCTTTCAATTACTCTCGAGAGATGTTGGTAACTTTGTACTAAGTCACTCCTGGTTACATAGGAAGGGTCGACGGGGTCCTCTTCTGCCAAAGGTATCAGAGGGCTCAGCAGGCCTCCATGTATTAAATGCGAGGGACTCAGAGGCTCTCTCTCTGTGAGAAATCATCTGATAGATAAGTCAATGGGCGCCTCAATTTCCATGACGAGTGTTTGGAGTTCGGAGTAATTAATTTTCTGTCGATGCTAGGTCTTCTTTAAACATTTCTTGACAGTCCCTATCATACGTTCGTAGAACCCACCTTGCCAGGGGGCTCTGGGAGCAATAAATTTCCAGTGGCATTGTCGTCTCTGCATGACAGACTGCACTTCTGGATGATTCCATATCTCTCGTAAGCAGGCTTCTCCTGCCACAAAATTTGAACCATTATCAGAGATCATGAGTTTGGGACAGGATCTGCGAGCTGCAAATCTACGAAAAGCTTGGATGAAGGCTTCGGCACTCATGTCAGAAGTCACTTCTGGATGTACGCCTCGTGTGGTTGCACACGTGAAAAGGCAAATATAAGCTTTCACTGGTATCTTATCTGGATTGCCAGTGAGAAGCAAGGCTCCTGTGTAATCGACACCAGTGGTCTCAAACGGACGAAGATGAACTACTCTCTCTTTAGGGAGTGGTGGAGGTCCTGGATAAGGACACACTCGAGCGTCGTAGCGTTTGCAGATTACACAGAACTTAATGATTGATTTGACAGTTTGAGGACCTTGAGAAAGCCAATATTTCTGTCTGAGGTCGGTGAGAGTGTCTAACACTCCACCATGCAAAGTACCATATTGATGGTGATGTAAAACTAGAAGTTTTGTAATAATGTGGTGACGTGGTAG
This sequence comes from Procambarus virginalis, assembly GCA_020271785.1. Classification (NCBI taxonomy): domain Eukaryota; kingdom Metazoa; phylum Arthropoda; class Malacostraca; order Decapoda; family Cambaridae; genus Procambarus; species Procambarus virginalis. The sequence continues at coordinate 42,111 of WNGS01168853.1, forward strand.
AAGGATCGGATTCTTTGTGTCCAAATCAATTTTTGCATGAAGCAAACGTCCTCCACACCTTAATATATTATGAGTGTTGGTATCATACCAGATACCTAGAGACTTGGTTAATTTATCTGGAAGATTTTCATATTCACTTCCATATGTCTCTTGTTGTGCACGTTTGATCCAGTAGATGATAGGATTGGGAAACATATGCTTGATCGTAGCAAGAAAGTCAAACACATGTGCTGTCACTCTTAATAACTTACTCAAGTTAGAATAATTGTGAGGATTAATAGCTGAGATTCGATGAGGTTCTGGGTCTTTCATGGGAGTAGTGATACTGGTCACTATGACTTGTGGTTTCTGTTTGGGCCACTGACCACTAACAAGCCATGAAGGTCCATTAAACCACATCGAAGACTTACTTAGCTGTTTAAATGTTAAACCTCTTGATAAGTAATCTGCAGGATTGTCCTTAGTGGGGACATGTCTGAATTTATATCCAGCAGATAATTCATGAATTTCCCTAACACGATTACTAACGTAGGGAGTTTTATTGTTGTTATTTCTTACCCATTGTAAGACTGCCTCATTGTCTGACCACACTACGATTTCACCAAAGTGGATATTATTGAGTGTCTTGGTCAGACAATGAGCCAATCTTACTCCCACCAGCGATGCAGTTAACTCCATTTGAGGTAAAGATCTCTTCTTGATTGGAGCAACTCTTGCTTTAGATGTGAGTAAAATTGATTGTGCACTATTGACTAAGTAGGCTGCAGCGCCATACGCTTTGCCAGAGGCATCGCAAAAAATGTGCAAATTTGTAGGTAAGTTTTGTCCTGAAGCATTACGAGGAAATTTCAAAACACCTAATTGATTGAAATCCGTTGCGAGTATTTGCCATTTATCTTGCAACTCAATTGGCAACGGATCATCCCATCCCATATGTTTCTGCCAGCATTCCTGCATTAGGAGTTTGCCCCTTATTAATATAGGACTAAGTAAGCCTAAAGGGTCAAATGGTTGACTGACATACGAGAGTAATTTTCTCATGGTAAGGGATGAATTATTGGTTTGTACTGACTTGACATTCATCTCGTCAGTACCTGTGTTCCATTCCACGCCCAGAATCTTTAATTGATTAGGCACCTGATAACCCGGAAATTCTTTCTCGATTATCTGGTTTAATGATTTATTGTTTGAGGCCCATGATTGTAGTGGCATATTGGCTCCTAATAACTCACGGTTAGCCTCATGGTAAATTTCTACCAATTTGGATTTGTCATTAGTAGTTCCCTGGAAATTATCGACATACAAGTTGTCACTGATCTCTGCTTTATAAGGGCTATTTGACTTCTTCAAATGTGTATCTAATGTGGCTTGAAGTAGAAACGGTGAGGAAGTCGCTCCAAAAAGCACTGAGGCAAACCGGTAGGTTATGACATCACTGTCAGGATCCAGTGGGTCCTTAATCCAGAGAAATTTGGTGTAATTACGATCCTCCTCTTGCAAGCCTACTCTAAGGAAAGCTTTACTGATATCAGCAGTATAAGCGAAAATACCAGTGCGGAATCGTAACAGTACATCATGTAGCCTTTGTGTTAGGCTAGGTCCCGTTTGGAGACATTCATTCAAAGACACGCTGTTTGCCTTCACTTTGGCACTACAGTTGAAAACAATACGTATAGGTGTTGTCAATGAATCTTTCACCACAGCGTGATGGGGTAAATAGTGACCTGTTTTTCTGTCATCATTATCAACAACTTCGATAAATTTACTATTCAGTTGTTGCTGAATTAATTGATGATACATATTCAATTTATCTGGCTGTTTCTTCAGCCGTATTAATTGTGACTGTAATTGAGAGGCTGCCATGAAATAATTAACTGGAAGTTGTGGATGATTCAACTTCCATGGCAATCTCACCCAGTATTGTTTGTCTTTATAGACAACTGTGTCCAGATATTGCTGGTAAGTCCACATATCATCAGGACTTGGTTGTTCAGGAACAATACCTAAAGTGTCTAAATCCCACAGACGATGTACAGGTGGATCAGACTCATTATCTTCAGATATTTCTCTGAAATGTAGGGGTGACTGTTCCAAGCCTAGTCACGCCACTATTGCATTGTTAGCTTGTTTGTTGGTTGACGCTGTTTTTTGTTGGAAAAGCACCGGTCCAGTAAGCAACTTGCCTCCAGCAGATGACAACAAATTCATTCCGTGTTGTCTGGTGCATCCAGTTATAAATTTATAATAATGGTCAGCGCCTATAAGTATACCAACATCTGTGAGGCAGTCAGAATTTATTTTGTGATCTGCTAGCCTCATGCGGTTTCGTCTGAGATATCTCGCAGTGCGAGCTAGTCCTGTGACCTGCAGGTCTGAAGGAAGTTTATTTACTACTACCGCTTGTATTGGACTAGTGGAAGATTCAAGTCTCACTAACACCTTGACTACTTGGTATTCACGAGGTCCACTATTAGTCAAGAACCCAGAAATATTCAGTCTCACACTTTTGGCAGGTTTTAATTTTAACTGCTCGACTAATTGTTGTGTGATGAAGGTTTTCTGTGATCCTTGATCAAATTGACCTCTAGTGTTAACTCTAGATTTCCTGTCAATTAGTTTGAGTTGAGCTGTAGGCAGAGTGGTATTATTGCCTGACTCAGTAGCAAGTACACTTATTTCTTGATGTACCTTGCAATATTGTACTGTGGTAGAATTCATAGAATTCTCCCCAGGTGTCACAGATTGTGTAGAAATTTTTCTACATAAGGCATAATGATGTACACCTTTGTGGCATCTACTGCATAACCGTAGCTGCACAACACACTTACTGGGATCATGAGAACCCATGCACTTGGTGCATCTGTGTAATTCTTGGAGTTGTTTAATCATGGTATTAAAGTTAGGATAAACAGTTCATTTGTAGGTGAGATGTTCTTGATCACAGAACAGACACCTTCTCTCTCTGACTGAATTTGTCCTTTTAGTAGACACATCAGTTGCAGTGTCAGAGGGAGATACAGAATAAATACCTGCACTACCACTCCCTTTTCCAGTGGATGCAGTAGTCTTAGGCTTGGATTTATTGGATTTATTCAAAGTCAATTTGGGTTTGACTGAGTTGTCAATGTTAGGTGATTTAGACTCAGGTTTAATCTTATCATGAGTCTTCAACCTGTTAACCGTTATTCTCAGCCCCTCGAATATTTGCTCGAGAGTGAGAAACTCGGTTTTATAATGTGAGCAGATTTCTGCTAAGATATTTCGAGGTAATTTCCTCTGCAAAAGTAACTTGATTGACCATTCTGAGGCTGGTACATTAACTTTAGTACCTAAGGCCTTCACTAGAGACTCTACTTCTAGCCTGAATCTTTGAAGTGAGTCTGGTCTGTTACTTGGTGCATTCAGATCTAGCAATTGGTAAGAAAGGTTAGCTATACTTAACTCCTTGTTGCAATAATTCAACTTCAGTAGTTTTATAGCTTCCTCATAATTACTCTCAGTGAGAGCTAGGTTATTTATGACCTTTTTAGCCTCCCCTTTGAGAAGACTAATCAGGTATGAAAATTTAGAAACTGGATCAAGATAAGCCCTGTTATGGATATGAACTTCAATTGAAGTCGAAAATATGTCCCAATTTTCTTCATCCAGCCCTGTAAATGTAGGTAAGTCTAAAGTAGGTAGACGAACCTCAGGTAATTGATTACTGGATTGAGACATAGTAGTATTTGTATTGGATTGATGTTTTACTATACTGGATAGTACATCAAGTTCATCTTGAGTCTCATCTTCATACTGGGAAATGTTTGCTATAATTTGATCTAATTCCTCAAGATCAGTTTCAATAGCATTCAGTGAGTCAAGATAAGACTGGCTTGCAGATTTAACTTGATCAAATTTAAGATTAGCTACTGTCACTGATGTTTCTAGTAGATAGTAATCAATGGGAGTCACTTTAGACAAGCCATCAGACTTATTAATTAGTCTAGTTAAATGACCTTTGAGGCCAATATAGGTTCTCCTTAATTGCTCAGGAGTAGCCATGTCAGCTTTAAGTCCAAATTTCATAGGACTTGATTGAATATTACTAATGAAGCTGGGATACTTGTTCATTAGTTGATAATTAATATTTAGTATAGCCTGAACTAATTCTGGCTAAATTAAACTCTACCTCACTTTGAGGTTAAATGTCCCAACCTAACGGTATGTAGCAAAAGATTTTGAGTGGTGCTTGCATGTCACCATTAACTTTCGTCCGGCTAGCTCATCCTTATCACCATTAGATGTAATGGTGGTCATACAGCAGCACTCAAATCCATACACAAAAATAATGAGTACACAAATAATTAACATGGGTACACTCTAATCAGAGTTACTGTAATATTTGAATCCCACCCTTGGTAGGGTCAGCACAAAAATGTATAATGTATGTACTACTCATTAGTACAGGACTAGTTGTAAGAATTTCTTGGATTGTATCCAGTTCGAAGAGACCAAAATGTTGTTTTGGTTTCTAAGAACGGATATAGTTTAATGTTAATTGGTATGTATCCGGTTCGAAGGACCAAAATGTTGGGTATCTGGGGCTTGAACTCAGAAATTAAATTATTTGATTATTGTATTGAAATAAATCGAAGGACCACCCACTTTTGAGAAAAGAGGGAAAACGAATAATAGTGATCATTAAAATGGCACTAGAGAACCAGTGTCTATGGATACTAATTCAATGAATAATCACTTGAAAATAATGAAGACTGTATTAATAATTAAAGCCAAAGCCTCAAATATCAACATGGGGGGGTTATTTCTAGAAGTTCATATATATCTAGGAACCAGTGTGGTTCGTCAATAGTTCATTGTTGGATTAATAACATGAGAAATATAAACTACAATAGAGTCAAATATATGGTAATTCAAATTATGAATATTAAAGATCATTAATCACTGAGCATAAACACTGAGCACAGTTAGAGCATAAACACTAATTACCAAATCTGGCAATAATTATTCAATGTAAAGATTCTATATGAATTATCTAAGAATCAATAATCAGGTTGAATAAATTTAAATGAAAAATGTGTCTTAGCTGTAAGACGATTTCTATAACGCCAGTTCGTCATTCGTCCTCGTGGTCACGGGATCCCAATAAAGAAAGAACCTGAGGTGAATAACACGACTGATGAGAATCTTGCTGGTACCTCGTATACACGCTGCAATCAAGAGAATTTAAGTAGCAATTGATTAGGCTACGAATTATTTTCAGGTATTCATGAAACTGAGTAACATAAAGAAATTTACTCACATTGTGTGGTTGTTAATTTCACATCCTAACTACAGACTACTCATAAATATACAATCACTAGTGATGCATCAAACCAGAATTCTATACTTAGCTGAGCGTATTAAATACTGAAGTCTGCCGAGATCACGTCAGCTGATCCCAAGCGTTCACTGCTGTGCACACGTAATTACGGGTCGTGGCTTCAATTGTTGACGCGTTATTAACTGGCTGGGCACTAGAGAACACATGGATAAGTAATTGTTACTTGTTAACTGGGTATCAACGTAATTCTTGTCGATAAGAACTCCCAGTCGCCATCATGCGTCTCGCCACTCTCCACGCCAGGGCTCCTCATGAGTAAGTATGTAATGGCGTCTCCTCCCTCAAACCGCTCTCGCATTCACCACAGAAATTATTAATCACGAATTATTCTTTTCCGCGCAATTATGGAGGAAATGCAATAATAGGAACTGGGTTGCAATTATAGAGATTTAATAATTATCATATTCTCAATAAATGATCTCTAGCGAGAAATGGAGATGATATTTATACTCTCCATAGCATTCGATCGTATCAGAATAAAAACTGTTACTAAATAATTTCAATTAATAACTCTCGGTTTTACATGATCGGGAGTCATATTATCAGCAATAAGCTCAGATTAAATTATATTAACACTACCGTTAGTGGTATTAATAACTACTGTAATTAGTGTAATGATGACGATTTATTATAATACAATAGTAGATGATAAGTGTTGGAAATTTCCAACACCTCTCCTGGTTGCACTGCTGCCTTACTCTCAGCCGTTTCTGTAGCCATGGTCAAGAGTAAGCCATCTGTGGAGACTTTCGTCTTGCCCAACAAGCTTCTGATGATTAAGGAGCAAGTAAGACTAATGGAACTCTCAGCAGCCAAGATCTCCAAACTCAGGCGCCGCAACAAAGGCTTGCACCGATATGTTATGTTGAGAAACCTCAAAAGAAGAATGCAGCTCGAGTTAGTGAGGGACACAATGAAATTTGCGGAAGACCTATATAGCGATAGTCCTTCCCCATAGCTGATTCCCACGACACACGTTCCAATGCATGACTCAGACAACTATGACCAGTCTGCTAATGGGACACACAGACGAGGACAAATTTGAAATGTCCAAAAAATCAATGAATAAATGTTCGTAATAAGGAAAATTTGACTGATATATTTATCCAAGCGTTAGTATTAAGACAGCTGGTGGTGTTCATCAGCTATATCTTGCTCATGTTAGGCCCCATTTATATTTTGCAGTTCAGGTTAAAAAAGGACGCTGGGATTTATAATTGAAGTGTTAGTAACAAAGAGCTGGTGTTGTTCTTCAGCTATATCTTACTCTGGATAGGCCCCATTTAGATTATGCATTTCAAATTTGGTCTCCGTATTATAGTATGGATATAAATTCACTTGAACGTTTCCAGCGCGAGATGGCAAAGTTTATTCCCCAAATTAGAAAACTTTTATATGAAGAAAGATTTAACAAAGCTTAAATTGTAATCCCTGGAAAGGGAAAGAGTTAGGGGTGACACGATAGAGGTATGGACATACCAAAGGGAATAATAATAAGGTATTAATAGGTCAACACAAGATAGAACACGCAACAATAGGTATAAATTGAGCAAGTTTAGATTCAGGAAAGACCTGGGTAAATACTGGTTCGGTAGCAGTTTTGTTGATTTGTGGAGCAATTTCCGTGTAACATAATAGAAGTAGGATTCCTTGAGTGTTTCAAGCATAGGTTAGAAATTCATATATGAATAATGTTATGTGGATATAAATAGGATCTGCCTCGAATGGGCCAAAAGGCCTTCCGCAGTTCCCTTCATTTTGCCTCATATGGCCAGTAAGCTTTCTGCTGTTACCTTTATTCACATGTTCTAATGCGTACAAGTTCATGAATGGACATATCAAAAGAAAATTACTATGGTATTAAAAGTATCAACACAAAACAATGTGTATGAATTTAATAAGTTTAGATTGCGGAAATGCCTGGGTAAATACTGCATTAGTAACAGGGGTGCTAGTTTGTGGAACCAATTACCGCGTAAGATAAAAGAAGTAGGATCCATTGATTGTTTCAAGCATAGACTGGACATTTATATGAATTTGATTGGGTGGTTATAAATAGGAAAGGCCTCGTATGTTCCAATAGGACTTCTGCAGTTACCTTCATTCTTAGGTTCTTATAATAATACATAGGTAATGATGATAAAGTTACAGGATATGTGCTTGTTGGTGGTGAGATTGCAAAACTGATCTGAGTAATTACGACCAGTAAGAATGCAATACCAAAAAATTAATGCATATACAAACAAACCCACAAGCGCCGTGATGAGGGTGTACGGGAATGATGGGATCATCTCTGGCATACATTCGATCTCTCATCGTTGCCCTTGTGGATTTGTTCATATGATGCATCGCGCTATTGTAATTTCTGCTTGTATTTATGCGTACATGTTCGAATTAGGGAAAAGAGGATACTAAGAACTTTTTTCTCCAAGCGTTAGTAACGAAATACTTATTCTTCGGCTGCAAATTGCTCTTGTTATATTTCTGTATTCCAGTTTTGGTCGTAATAATATACAATGGACATGAATTCACTGAAGAAATCTTCCAGCGATTGATGACAAAGTTAATTCTCCCTCGCTCTATTAGGACACGATTGCATGTCACCAGACTTCACCTGACTAGATTTAGTATATAATTCCGCCTGGGCAGCTCATACCTTCACTTGCTTGAACAGTCCTCTCCTGGTTGCACTGCTGCCTTACTCTCGCCCGTTTCTGTAGCCATGGTCAAGAGTAAGCCATCTCAGGAGATTTTCGTCTTGCCCAACAAGCTTCTGATGATTAAGGAGCAAGTAAGAATAATGGAACTCTCAGCAGCCAAGATCTCCAAACTCAGGCGCCGCAACAAAGGCTTGCACCGATATGTTATGTTGAGAAACCTCAAAAGAAGAATGCAGCTCGAGTTAGTGAGGGACACAATAAAATTTGCGGAAGACCTATGTAGCGATAGTCCTTCCCCATAGCTGATTCCCACGACACACGTTCCAATGCACTCCTCAGACAACTATGACCAGTCTGCTAATGGGACACACAGACGAGGACAAATTTGAAATGTCCAAAAAATCAATGAATAAATGTTCGTAATAAGGAAAATTTAACTGATATATTTATCCAAGCGTTAGTAATAAGACAGCTGGTGTTGTTCATCAGCTATATCTTGCTCATGTTAAGCCCCATTTATATTTTGCAGTTCAGGTTAAAAAAGGATTCTGGGATTTATAATTGAAGTGTTAGTAACAAAGAGCTGGTGTTGTTCTTCAGCTATATCTTACTATGGACAGCTCTGACGAGCAGAGAGGCGCACGCGTGGAGGTGTGACTGAAGAGTTTGCCAACAAGAATTACGTTGAAACTCCCTTAATAGTCTCCCCCACGTGTTCTGTAGTGCTTTGGCTATTAATAACGTGTCTACAATTTAAGCCACTACCCGTAATTACGTGTACACACTGTGGACGCTTGGGACTGGCAGACGTCAGTATTTGATACGCTCACTTAAGTATATCCCTGGGTTTGATGCATCAAATTAGGTAGTACATTTGTGAGTAGTTTGTCGTCAGGAGGAGTGAACATCAAAAATACCATGTTAGTAATGTTCGTCATTCATCTCTGTTTCATGAATACTTGAAATAATTCGTAGCCTAATCAATTGCTACTTAAATTCTCTTGATTGCAGCGTGTATACGAGGTGCCAGCAAGATTCTCATCAGTCGTGTTATTCACCTCGAGTTCTTTCTCTATTGGGATTCTGTGACCACGAGGACGAATGACGAACTGGCGTTATAGAAATCGTCTTACAGCTAAGACACATTTTTCGTACAAATTTATTCAACCTGATTATTGATTCTTAACTAAGTCATATAGAATCTTTACATTGAATAATTATTGCCAGATTTGGTAATTAATGTTTATGCTATAACTGTGTTCAGTGATTAATGATCTTTAATATTCATGATTTGAATTACCATATATTTGAATCTATTGTAGTTTAGATTTCTCATGTTATTAATCCAACAATGAACTAGTGACGAACCACACTGGTTCCTAGATATATATGAACTTCTAGAAATAACCTCCCAATGTTGATATTTAAGGCTTTGGCTTTAATTAATAATACAGTCTTCATTATTTTCAAGTGATTATTCTTTGAATGAGTTTCCATAGACACTGGTTCTCTAGTGTCATTCTAATGATCACTATTATTTGTTTTCCCTCTTTTCTCAAAAGTGGGTGGTCCTTCGATTTCTTTCAATAATCAAATAATTTAATTTCTGAGTTCAAGCCTCAGATACCCAACATCACCCCTAATTCTTTGCCTTTCCAGCGATTACAATTTAAGCTTTGTTAAATCTTTCTTCATATAAAAGTTTTCTAATTTGGGGAATAAACTTTGCCATCTTCCGCTGGACACGTTCAAGTGAATTTATATCCATACTATAGTACGGAGACCAAATTTGAAATGCAGATTCTAAATATGGCCTATCCAGAGTAAGATATAGCTGAAGAACAACACCAGCTGTCGTGTTGCTAACACTTCAGCTAATAAATCCCAGCGTCCTCTTTTAACCTGAACTGCAAAATATAAATGGGGCCTAACATGAGCAAGATATAGCTGATGAACAACACCAGCTGTCTTATTACGAACGTTTCGATAAATATATCAGTCAAATTTACCTTATTACGAACATTAATTCATTGATTTTTGGTCATTCCAAATTTGTCCTCGTCTGTGTGTCCCATTGGTCGTAGTTGTCTGAGGAGTGCGTTGGAACGTGTGTGTCGTGGGAAGCAGCTACGGAGAAGGACTATCGCTACATAGGTCTTTCGCAAATTTCATTGTGTCCCTCACTAACTCGAGCTGCATTCTTCTTTTGAGGTTTCTCAACATAACATATCGGTGCAAGCCTTTGTTGTGACGCCTGAGTTTGGAGATCTTGGCTGTTGAGAGCTCCATTATTCTTACTTGCTCCTTAATCATCTTGTTGGTGCAAGACGATGAAGCTTGTTGGGCAAGACGAAAGTCTCCACAGATGGCTTAGTCTTGACCATGGCTACAGCAACGGGCGAGAGTAAGGCAGCAGTGCAACCAGGAGAGGACTGATCAAACAAGTGAAGGTATGAGTGATTGATTGACTGACGAAGATTAAGCCACCCAAAAGGTAGCACGGGCATGAATAGCCCGTAAGTGGTGGCCCTTTTGAGCCATTACCAGTATCAAGAGCTGATACTGGAGATCTGTGGAGGTGCGACTGCACCCTGCGTGACGGGAGATGTCTCCCTTGTTAATGTGTTAAGATGAAGCCACCCAAAAGGTGGCACGGGCATGAATAGCTCTTAAGTGGTGGCCCTTTTGAGCCATCACCAGTATCAATAGATGATACTGGCGATCTGTGGAGGTGCAACTACACCCTGCGTGACGGGAGATGTCTCCCGTTGAAGGTATGAGTTGCGCAGGCGGAATTATATACTAAATCTATTCAGGTGAAGTCTGGTGATATGCATTCGTGAGCTAATAGAGCGAGGGAGAATTAACTTTTTCATCCTTCGCTGGACGCTTTCTCCAGTGAATTTATGTCCATTATATATTATAACGACCAAAACTGGACTACAGAAATATTACAGGAGCAATTTGCAGCCGAAGAATAAGTATTTCATTACTAACGCTTGGAGAAAAAAGTTTTTAGTATCCTCTTTTCTCTATTTCGAACATGTATGCATTAATACACGCATAAATCACAATAGCGCGATGCATCATATGAACAAATCCACAAGGGCAATGATGAGGGGTTGAATGTACGCCAGAGATGATCCCATCATTCCCGTACACCCTCATCACGGCGCTTGTGAATTTGTTTGTGTATTCATTAATTTTTTAGTATTGCATTCTTACCGGTCGTAATTACTCAGATCAGTTTTGCAATCTCACTACCAACAAGCTCATATCCTGTAACTTTATCATCATTTCCTATGTATTATTATAAGAACCTAAGAATGTAAGTAACTGCAGAAGTCCTATTGGAACACACGAGGCCTTTCCTATTTATAACCACCCAATCAATTTCATATATATGTCCAGTCTACGCTTGAAACAATCAATGGATCCTTCACTTTTATCTCACTGTGACAGCACCAGTCAGGTGCTGTCACAGTGAGAGGGTGTGTTAGTTGGAGCTCCGATTGTAGTAATTGTAGCATTATTATAGCAATAATGGAAGGATTAGTGAAGGAATTGATGAATCTAGTTGGAACTCTGAGAGCAGAGATGGATTCCTTACGAGAGGAGGTACGACAGCTGAAGCTTCGGGAAGAAACGAAGGAGGAGACTAATATTAACAAGACCTCGTCGTGGAAAGTCGTTAAGGACAGGGGTCTTAAGAAGACCTTGACAAGGCCGCCTACAGACGCCCTAAAGACAGCAAATTCATTTGCCGTGTTGGAGGACGAGTGCTGCAGTGAGCTTGCAGTTCACTCGGAACGGAAATCAGCGAGGAGCGGCGAAGCACGGTCCCCTCAGGGTGCTCAGAAACTTAAGGAGGTACCGAAGCGAATTTTGGTTGTGGGAGATTCCCAGGTGAGGTATTTAGACAGAACGTTTTGTGCCAGAGATAGGGGGAACAGATAAAGAGTTTGCTATCCAGGAGCTGGAATTGGTGATATTGTTGGAAACATGAATGATATTATGACGGGAAATGGGAACAAACCCATAAATTGTATTAGTGCGGGGGGTAATGATGTTGGACGAGTTAGGAGTGAGGAACTAATACAGAGATTCAGGACAGCCATTGAATTAGTTAGGAGCAAGGGAGGAATCCCGTTCATATGTGGCATTCTTCCAAGAAAGGGAGTGGGAAATGAATGGATGTCGAGGGCACTTGGTGTCAATTGCCGGCTGGAAAGATATTGCAAATCAAATGCAATAGCTTTCATTGACAACTGGGAACACTTCTATGGAAGAAATGAAATGTATGCTCGTGATGGGGTGCATCTATGGAGGGCTGGGGTTGTTGCTGTTGCGAACTCGTTGGAACCAGTGGTTAGAGGTGTTTGTTTGGGTTTAAACTGTTAGTAAATAGTGGTATGGGAATTAATTTGGAGGAAGGAGGTAATAAAAGTATGTGTTTGTGAAGAAAGGAATTGGCAAAATGATCAGGGAAAGAGAAGGGCCTGAAAATAACAATTCACTTAGGATATATTACACTAACAGTAGAAGTCTAAGAAATAAAATTAACGAATTAAATGCTCTTGTCTGCACAGAAAAAATAGATATTATTACACTTACCGAAACGTGGATGAATGTAGAAAATAGAGAACTATTAGCTGAATATCAAATAAATGGATTTAAACTATTTCACACAGATCGATATATTAGACGAGGAAGGGAGTAGCAATATATGTTAGGGACAATTTGAAATGTAGTCTCAAAGAGGGAATCACAACTGAACCACACACAGAAACTATTTGGATAGAATTAAACGAAAAATAAAATAATATTATAATAGGAGTTATATATAGGCCACCAATTTAGACAGAACGGAAGCAAAGCATCTATGGGATGAAATATCTAGAGCATCTAGATCTAACAGTATTTATGTCATGGGTGACTTTAATTTTAGTGGAATAAACTGGTTGAACAAAACAGGGAATAGTGAAGCAGAAGATTTTCTAGAATTAATTGACGATTACTTTCTTACGCAACACTTTAAGGAACCAACGCGGGAAAATAATATTTTAGATTTAGTGTTAACTAACAGGGAAACATAAATTAATGACATCGAAATAGGGAGGGAGCTAGGGAACAGTGATCACAAAGAAATCAGATTTAGCATAGAATGGAATAGACCTGTAGGAGAAAATTCTGTTAAAGTGCCAAATTTTCGAAAAGCTGATTTTAATAGCCTAAGAATTTTTTTGGGTCAAATAGATTGGAAAGTCTTGGGTATGGGGTGTGGCCGGTCTTGGAGCTAGACGTGAACCCAACGATAGGTGACGAAAAAGGGGATTTCGATGTGGATTCAATATATAACTTATTTAAGAATATTCTACACAAAGCACAAGAACGTAGTATACCATACAAATTGAATAGATCGAATACTAATGAACCAAAGTGGATAGGAGCTGCCTCGTATGGGCCAATAACATAAGAACATAAGAACAAAGGCAACTGCAGAAGGCCTATTGGCCCTACGAGGCAGCTCCTATTTTAACCACCCAATCCCACTCATATACATGTTGACCAACCACACACTAGAAGTTGAAGTGACGACGTTTCGTCCGTCCTGGACCATTCTCAAGTCTCAAGTCGTCCTGACCATTCTCAAGTCGCATTCTCAAGTCGACAAGCGACTTGATAATGGTCCAGGACGGACCGAAACGTCGTCACTTCAACTTCTAGTGTGGTGGTCTGGTCAACATACTTCAGCCACTTNAATATATTTCTACATACTGTACTGGCTGTGCCACTCAATTATCTCTGGCATTGTTTTTAATTATAGCATTAAGCTGATTGTGAGTACTGCAACATTGCTTCGGCTAGCTGGCCTAGGCACGTGAATGTCCTATGACTTATTCCCTTAGTTTGCATCTTTGCAGTACTGGCATTCTACTCAGCCATGTTACATGCCTTCTCTTCTATTGTGGTACAGCAGTTTGTGCTACTTACCATATGTCCATGCTCATTGTGTGCAAGTTTGGGGTTGCAGACTTTACATGTACTAGGCACTAGCATATCGTTACCCCTGAAACTATTAACTATTCTATGCCCTCTGTGTATACAGAATATGTTATACTACTGTACTGGCTGTGCCACTCAATTATCTCTGGCATTGTTTTTAATATAGCATTAAGCTGATTGTGAGTACTGCAACATTGCTTCGGCTAGCTGCCACTAGGCACGGTTAATGTCCTATGACTTATTCCCTTAGTTGCATCTTTGCAGTACTGGCATTCTACTCAGCCATGTTACATGCCTTCTCTTATATTGTGGTACAGCAGTTTGCTACTTACCATATGTCAAGTGCTCACTTGTGTGCAAGTTTGGGTTGCAGACTTTACATGTACTAGGCACTAGCATATCGTTACCCCTGGAACTATTAACTATTCTATGCCCTCTGTGTATACAGAATATATTTTATACATACTGTACTGGCTGTGCCACTCAATTATCTCTGGCATTGTTTTAATTATAGCTTTAAGCTGATTGTGAGTACTGCAACATTGCTTCGGCTAGCTGGCACTAGACACGGTTAATGTCCTATGACTTATTCCCTTAGTTGCATCTTTGCAGTACTGGCATGCTACTCAGCCATGTTACACGCCTACTTGTATATTGTGGTACAGCAGTTGCTCTGTAAACATTAGTTAATAAATTAAGGTCCCCCCACTCCTGGTTTGTTTTCCCCGATCAGAATGGCCACTGCTTATTTAAATTAAGCGGGGGAATTCTGGGAGGCAAAACAATTACGCAGTGCTCAGTGAGAGCTGCGCGCCGTGGTGGGGGGGCACATTTAAGCAACGCACGAGGAGTTTCCCTCTCACTTCTACACAGCTACGGTACGCTCCACACGAAACACCCGCCCTCCTCCCTTGACTGCAGAACGTCTTGCTCTTCGAGCTCCTCACGTTTCTCCTATGCTACTCTCTAATTTAGAAATTTGGGGGTGCTGCACCGGATCCCCAAGTCTAGGGCTGCCCGCAGCTACTTACCATATGTCAAGTGCTCACTTGTAGTGCAAGTTTGGATTGCAGACTTTACATGTACTGGGCACTAGCATATCATTACCCCTGGAAATTATTAACTATTCTATGCCCTCTGTGTATACAGAATATATTTCTACATACTGTACTGGCTGTGCCACTCAATTATCTCTGGCATTGTTTTTAATTATAGCATTAAGCTGATTGTGAGTACTGCAACATTGCTTCAGCTAGCTGCCACTAGGCACGGTTAATGTTCTATGACTTATCCCTTAGTTGCATCTTTGCAGTACTGGCATTCTACTCAGCCATGTTACATGCCTTCTCTTATATTGTGGTACAGCAGTTGCGCTACTTACCATATGTCAAGTGCTCACTTGTGTGCAAGTTTGGGGTTGCAGACTTTACATGTACTAGGCACTAGCATATCGTTACCCCTGGAAACTATTAACTATTCTATGCCCTCTGTGTATACAGAATATATTTTAACATACTGTACTGGCTGTGCCACTCAATTATCTCTGGCATTGTTTTAATTATAGCTTTAAGCTGATTGCGAGTACTGCAACATTGCTTCGGCTAGCTGGCACTAGACACGGTTAATGTCCTATGACTTATTCCTTAGTTGCATCTTTGCAGTACTGGCATGCTACTCAGCCATGTTACACGCCTACTTGTATATTGCAGTACAGCAGTTGCTCTGTAAACATTAGTTAATAAATTAAGGTCCCCCCCTCCTGGTTTGTTTTCTCCCCGATCAGAATTATTATTTATATTTTTAATTAATCAGTAAGTATTAAAAGAAGGCACCAAGCTGGGAAAGCTATGTAGCACCATTGTGTAACAATAAACCAATTTTTTTTTTAACAAATAATGCACCTGTATGGTAAAACAAATCCTGTCAGCTGTAAAATATTGATGCAGTTATTTAAATGAAAAATTAATGAAAGAAATATTACTGGTTTATTTTTATCCTATCTTTTTGTACTGTACAGTATATCCAAGGAAGTGAAAAATTGAGACATAATGCACAATTTAATGAATGATTAGCATGGATTAGCAGTTCAAAAGAAATATGACTATTACATATCAACATGAGATCTAATGATCCATTGTCAACATGATTTAATAAGGATAATACAGTACTGTATTTGTAATAATACAAACTATAATTTAAAATCTTTATTACTGATTTTTTTATTAAGAAGATTAGGTATACACAGCAATGTGCTGCTACCCTATTCTATATGGAATATTACACAGTGTAGATACAAAACTAGCTATAAGTTTATCTAATACTCCCATCTTACAGGATGGTTAGACATACTGTACATGGAATCAATTTAGAAAATACCAGCCTCAATACAAAAATAAATCAACTCTGACTAAACAACTCTTCTCAATTTTCACAAGAGGTAAGCACTGAATCATGGAAACATTATATTATAATTACTCTTACCAGTTTCTACAAGACTCCTCTCAAACAATGTATTTTTAAACATGTTTAGGTATACACAGCAATGTGCTGCTTCTCTATTCTGTATAAAGGACCACACAGTGTAGAAAAAACCAGCTACAAGCTCATCCAACATCCTCACCTCACAGGATGGCCAGTCATACATGGAATTAGGAGAGAACAAAATACTTAATGCTGATCTATTAGCCTCCACTGACAAAATCTGGGTGCAGCACAAGAATATCTTCCAATATTCCTGAGTGTATGAAGTAATTACAGAGCTCAAAATACCTCATACCATTTGGTATGAAGTCACTGATAACAGAGCAATCACAGATATGGTGTTGGAGAGTATGTTCTCTCAAGTAGGACTGAAACAGATGTTTTTTCCACCAAGAGGGCTATAAACCCATGGAACAGCCTACCCGCTGAAGCCGTAAATGCCAAATCCAGCTCAAAAATATCATTAAGACAATTGGTGGGCCCTTTAACAAGCCGCCGGCTTTCTGTCCTCTTCGAGGCCACTACATAGTTAGTGGCCTTTGGGTAAATTCAGTAAATATATACAATAATTGTCAGCGCATCTTCCGAGCAACAAGGACAGCTACACAGTATCTCTTAGAATTACGTAGGTAAACAACAAATGTAACATATTTGTTTACTACAATGTCGGTGCTGGCTGTAGAAGTTGAAAAAACATTGTTTTACTTCGAAATATACTCATTTTATAAGAAAATTCGATGTAAATAGGAGGCAGTAGAGCTCCGATAAGCCAGCGCTAAATCTTCAATATGAAGAATGTTGCTGCTCTCTGATTGGCCAAACGAAACACAGTAGTGACCTCTATCGGCACGTAAGTGAACCAACAAATTTCTTCCTAAGCGCACCTTATTGAATTGCACCTAAGCATCTTCTTAGGGCACACTTAGGAACCTTTGTAGCAAACCCACTTACGAAGAAATACAGTACGGAGCTTCCTGAATCTAGGTCATACCAGAATCACTGATAGTACAGCCACGACTCTAGATCACATCTGGACCAACATAACCTCTCCGCTTACTTCAGGTATAATCACCGACAGTACTACAGACCATTACCCCACATTTCTCTTAACTACCATTAACAAACCACCTCTAGAGTCAAGGGAGATAAGTTTTAGGCTGCACAATGAATCTGCTATAGGCAATTTTATAACTGCTGCTGATAATGTCAACTGGGAATCAGAGTTAGGTAACATATGGGACATCAACCTAGCAGTACAATCTTTTCTTCAAAAAACTCTAAGCCTTTATAACACCCACTGTCCTATGCTTACAAAACAAGTCACTACCAAAAGGCTTAACAATCCCTGGCTTACAAAGGGAATACTTAAATCCATTAATAAAAACATGACCTTGAGAAGAAGTATAGGCTAGGAACCGTCTCTAAAGAATTCTCAAAGAATTACTCTTTACTGCTATCTAAGATAATTAGACGAGCCAAAACTAAATACTACGAAGATAAATTTACCCAAATAAAGAGCAACATTAAAAAAACTTGGAGCACAATTTCACAAATCTTGGGATCAAAGAAGATTTTAAATAACAAACCAACACTCCTGTCAAATAACGATGGTCAGCTTTCAGCATCTGATTCTGCTATTGAGTTCAATAGGTTCTTCTCTTCCATTGGGTCATCCCTTGCAAATGATATTCCTTCTTCCAGTACTGAGGTTAAGGACTACCTTACAGGTAACTATCCACAGTCTCTGTACCTAAAGCCTACTAATTCCACTGATGTCAATGAGATAATCCTTTCCCTTAAAACCAAGTCTAGTGCCCTTGAGGAGATTCCGACATTAATTTACAAAAAAGCCTCCAGATCCTTAGCCCCTGCAATTGCATTGCTCTTCAACAAGTCACTTGAACTCCAAACCTTTCCAGATATTCTAAAAAAAGCGAGAGTAACCCCTGTCCACAAATGTGGTGATCCCACAGATGTTAACAACTACAGACCTATTTCAATCCTGCCTAACTTATCAAAAATTTTTGAAAAACTAATCTACAAGCAGCTCTACTCTTATCTAGCCAAGCACAATATACTTAGCTCTTGCCAATATGGCTTCAGACCTAAAAAAAGCACTAACGATGCACTTATTAGTATGATTAACTTAATTCATGCAGCTCTTGATAAAAATGAGTTCCCTGTTGGGTTATTTGTGGACCTGCGTAAGGCTTTTGACACTGTGAACCACCAAAACCTTCTTCTTAAATTACATCATTATGGAGTCAGAGGACTCTCCCTGCAATACCTCAAATCTTACCTTACTGATAGACTCCAGTATGTTTCTGTGAACAATTCAATTTCTCCTACCCTACCCATCAACATTGGTGTTCCTCAGGGCAGTATACTTGGCCCTCTCCTCTTTCTCATCTACATTAATGACCTTCCAAATGCCTCCCAACACCTTAGACCAATTCTATTTGCTGACGACACAACCTTCATTTACTCCAGTCCTGACCCCCTTGCTCTAAATGCCACAGTAAATACCGAGCTTAATAAAGTCCATCTTTGGCTAACTGCCAACAAACTCACCCTTAACATTGACAAAACTTTCTATATTCTGTTTGGCAATAAATCCTCTAACCAAATAAATCTCAAGATTAACAATACCCAAATTTGTAACAAATTAGATGGCAAATTCCTTGGCGTTCTCATTGATCACAAGCTTAATTTCCAGGGACACATTCTAAATATATCAAAAAAAGTTTCAAAAACTGTTGGCATTCTTTCTAAGATCAGATATTATGTACCCCGCCCTGCCCTGGTGACTCTCTATTACTCCCTCATCTATCCATATCTCAACTATGGTATTTGTGCTTGGGGTTCTACTACCCAAAATCATTTACGTCCTCTAATTACTCAACACAAAGCTGCTATTAGGACAATATCCAACTCTGGCCCCAGACATCACTCGGTACCCCTACTCAAATCTCTCAATATGTTAGATATTAAGTCACTGCACATTCTCTCATGTGTATTATACATATATAAAACGCTGAACTGTAATGCCAATCCTGACCTCAAAAGCTTCATTGAAAGCTGTAACAGAACCCATGAGCACCACACCAGAAATAAATACAGTTTTGATATTCCAAGAGTACGACTTAACCAAACTAGAAATGCTCTACAAATCAAGGGACCCAGAATGTGGAATGACCTTCCCAACCATGTTAAAGACTGTACCTCTCTCAACCAGTTTAAGATTAAAACTAAACACTACCCGATAAACTCCCTGTAACCTACCTTACCCCCTCTATTGTCAACCCATGTCTTACTTTTTTTTTTTTTTTTATTCAACGCTGTTTGTCTACATATTGTATTTGTGCTGCTTTTCAGTCATGTTCCCCCCTTTTTTTGTACCTTTATTTGTATCTGTTCTCAAAACATTTTATTCTTTTTGTTCAATTAGCATTAAGTTTTAGATATTAATGTTTTCTTGCCCGAAACGCATTGCGTAATAGTGGCTTTAGGCATTGTATGTACTAGCTCTATCTATAAATCGATCCACTTATGTAAAATCTCTCTATGTATGTACCTTTCCTGAATAAACATATTTATTTTATTTATTTATATGTCTCAGAGCATACATGTGTGCACATGTGCCTCAATGCGTCCAGTTAACTCAGAGCGTCCATGTGCGCACATGCAACTCAGAGTGTCCATGTGTACACATGTTCCTCAGAGCATCCATGTGTGCACATGTGCCTCAGAGTGTCCATGTGTGCACATGTTTCTCAGAGTATACATGTGTGCACATGTGCGTGCATGTAACTCAGAGGGTCCATGTGTGCACATGTAACTCAGAGCGTCCATGTGCCTCAGAGCATACATGTGTGCACATGTGCCTCAGAGTGTCCATGTGTGCACATGTGCCTCAGAGCATACATATGTGCACATATGTTTATTACAAGATAAGATCAGTGACCATGCAAGAATAATCAGAAGCTGCAGTAGTCCAGGTGTGGGAGCGTCCTCCGCGGCCTCACAGTCCGCAGCTCAAACCCCATTACTAACCTTAGCTCCTTTTTAAGCTGCATTATTATTATTATTATTATTATTATTATTATTATTATTATTATTATTATTATTATTATTATTATTATTATTATTATTATTATTATTATTATTATTATTATTATTATTATTATTATTATTATTATTATTATTATTATTACTAGCAGAACTCGGCCACGTGTTGCTGTGGCTCAGCAATTCATGTGTTTGCTGAGCAGCAGCAACCTTCCCTGTCCCCCGTCCTCCCAACCATTCCCCCATCACCAGTCTCCTCGGGCTCCCAAAAATTCCCCATTAGACCGTCCCCTCGTCCTCCCCACCATTCCCCAGTTCACCATCCCCTCTTCCTTCCCACCATTCCCCCATCCCCTCGTCCCCACAATCCCAAACTCCACCATCCCCTCGTCCTTCCCCACCATTACCCCCTCCTGTGTTCCCTCGCAACCTGGCCGGATGCGAATGGAACATTGTGTGAAAATTTCAAACCAATCAGTGAAGAGCTATCGGAGATTAGCGATTATGCACAAACGAACATTTCCATTTTGATTTATATAGAATATTAATTTTATTATTATTATTATTATTATTATTATTATTATTATTATTATTATTATTATTATTATTATTATTATTATTATTATTATTATTATAATGTTATCATCATTATTTATATGTTTAAGTCAAGGGGACGGGATATTTTCTTCTATGAATAATAACATGTATAAATATTTGAAAACTCTGGTATAAAAATTAAATTTTAAAGATATTGCAGAACAATTCGTTATGTTTGAGAGGAACATCACTAGAGTCACTGTATTGAGTAGAAAGTCATGTCTTGGTTACTTAAGAGTTTCTCATCATCTTTAAGTCAAATGTTTACCTCGTTCTGTCTACGGGAGTGAGATTCAGCTCTAGGGGCTCCGCCTCATAGTTATTGTTCCTGTTGCATTTATGCCACATGTGCACACATTCAACATGTCTGTAATGTGCCTCAGAGCATCCATGTGAGCACATGTGCCTCAATGCGTACATGTGCGCACATGTAACTCAGAGTGCCCATGTGTGTTCTCATGTGCCTCAGAGCGTCCTTGTGTGCACATGTGCCTCAGAGCGACCTTGTGTGCACATGTGCCTCAGAGCGTCCATATATGCACATGTGCCTCAGAGCATGCATGTGTGCTCATGTGCCTTAGAGCGTCCAAATGTGCACAGGTGTTTCTGAGCGTCCATGTGTGAACAGGTACCTCAGAGCGTACATATGTGTGCACATGTGTCTCAGAGTACAAATGTATGCACATGTGTCTCAGAGTGCAAATGCTTGCACATGTGCCTCAGAGCGTTTATTTGTGTGCTCAGGTGCCTCAAAGTATACATGTGTACACATGTGCCTCATAGCGTACATGTGTTCACAGGTGTCTCAGAGTATAAATGTGTACACATGTGCCTCAGAGCGAACATGTGTACAGGTGCCTTAGAACGCACATGTGTGCACAGGTGTCTCAGAGCGTACATGTTTGCACATGTGTCTGAGTGTGCACATGTTCCTCAAAGCGTACATATGTGCGTATGTGCCTCAGAGCTTCCATGTTTGCTCATGTGCCTCAGATCATACATGCGTGCACTTGTGCCTGAAAGCATACATGTGCACACTTGTAACTCAGAGCGTCCATGTGTGTGTGCACATGTGCATCAGAGCGTCCTTGTGTGCACGTGTGCCTCAGAGCGCCCATGTGTGCATATGTGTCTCAGAGTGTACATGTGTATTCATGTGCCTTAGAGCGTCCACGTGCACACAATGACACTCATGGAAGGCCTCAGAGTGAACATGTGCCTTAGCGTATATATGTGTACACATGTACCTCAGAGCGTACATATGTGCACAGGTGCCTCAGAGCGTCCATGTGTGCACAAGTACCTCAAATCATTCATGTTTGCACAGGTGCCTCAGAGTGTACAAGTGTACAAATTTGCCTCATAGCTCACATGTGTGCACCTGTGCCTCAGAGCATCCATTTGTTCACAGGTGCCTCAGAGCGTACATGTGTGCACATGTGTGTCAGAGCGCACGTTTTTGCACATGTGTGTCAGAGTGCACGTTTTTGCACATGTGTGTCAGAGTGCACGTTTTTGCACAAATGTGTCAGAGTGCACGTTTTTGCATATGTGCCTCAGAGCATAAATCTGTGCCCATGTACCACAGTTTCCTGTGTGCACATGTTCCTTAGACCATCTGTTCCCAGTCGAAGTTTAGCAAGGCTCATGTATTTACTAGCAATGAATTATATCTAGGGGTAATGCCACTGCACATAAGGTTAATTCACCAGTAAGCCCCTAGCTGGTACAATTTGATTTAATTAAAGGAAAAGGACAAGTGAAAACACCTGTAAATTTATATAAGAATATATATATCAGTATATTTTGGTAGCAGTCTTTCTTGTAAATATATGTTGTTGAATATAACCAAAAAAAGTAAGATTAATAATTCTAACACAATTTTTTTCAATATTTCTTATGTTTTTCTTAACTGTCGGTGGTAATGAAAATATCAATTTTCCAAAATAAATTTTTATTAATGGTCTGATGCCTAGAAGCGTTTCGTAAGGGCTTCTTACATTCTCTAAGACTTCTTTACACTTAACACTTCACTTATGAACTAAACATATGATTCACTTGATACACTGTGTGTTCCATTTGACATAACACTTGCTTTTTATTGGTTTGGGTGAGGTGGGTACTGGGTGAGGTGGGTACATGAGAATGGAAGTAACTGCAGAGGGCTTATTGGCCCATACGGTGTCTTGAAGTGGGTAGAATATATTTGTGCATTAATTGGCTTTTGATTGCTAGTGTTGACTTTTTGATGTATAGTGCCTCGCTGATTTCGAGCTGCCTGCTATCGCAGTACCTATCGATGATTTCTGTGTTGTTTGTTAAGATTTCTCTGGTGACAGTCTAGTTGTCAGAAGAAATTATATGTTCCTTGATGGAGCCCTGTTCTTTATGCATTGTTAGTCGCCTGGAAAGAGACGTTGTTGTCTTGCCTATATACTGAGTTCTTTGGGGCTTACAGTCCCCAATGGGCCATTTAAAGGCATAAACGACGTTGGTCTCCTTCAAAGCGTTCTGCTTGGTGTTTGGAGTTTTTCATGAGTAGATTCTCAGTTTTTTGGTTATAATAAATTTTCAATAGTATTTTCTGATTTTTGTCAGTAGGGATGACGTTTCTATCAACAATATCTTTCAGGACCCTTTTCTCTGCTTTATGAGACGTCGAAAAGAAGTTCACATAAAATAGTCTAATAGGGGGTAAAATTGATGTGTTGGTTGACTCTTCAGAGGTTGTATTGCGTTTCACATCTCTTTTTATGATGTCTTCAACGAAACCGTTAGATAAGCCGTTGTTCACTAGGACCTGCCTTACCCTACAGAGTTCTTCATCGACTAATTCCATCCTGAGCTGTGGCTGAGAGCACGGTCGAAGTAAGTGTTGACAACGCTGCTCTTGTACCTGTCTTGGCAGTCACTATTGGCATTGAGGCACATTCCTATGTTTGTTTCCTTGGTGTAGACTGCAGTGTGGAAGCCTCCGCTCCTTTCCGTGACTTACATCCAGAAAGAGCAGCTTCCCATTATTCTTCATCTCGTAAGTGAAACTCATCACGGAATTCCACTCAAATGCCTCCTTCAACTGCTGTAGACATCTGGCATCAGGTACCTGTGTAAAAATATCGTCAACATTCCTGCAGTATATGGCGGGTCTCAAGTCCATGTCAACTAAGACTCTCTGCTCGATGGTGCCCATATAGAAGTTTGCAAACAGGACACCTAGGGGAGAACCCATGGCGACCTCATCTACTTGCTTATACATATGCCCATCTGGGCTCAAAAAGGGTGCCTCTTTAGTGCAGGTTTGGAGTAGTTTCCTCAGTATGCTTTCTGGCATGTCAAAAGGAGTGCAAGCCGGGTCACGATACACTCTGTCTGCTATCATCCCGATTGTTTCGTCCACAGGTACGTTGGTAAATAGTGACTCCACATCCAACGAGGATCTTATCCCCGTGGCCCGTGTTCCCCGCAGTAAGTTGACAAATTCCTTGGGAGACTTCAGGCTGAAAGCACAAGGTACATAAGGAGTCAGCAACCCATTGAGTCGCTTTGCCAGTCTGTATGTGGGTGTGGGTATCTGGTTGATGATTGGCCGAAGTGGGTTTCCAGGCTTTTGGGTCTCGACATTTCCATAGGCATACCCAGGTTTGTATTCCCCAACAACCTTTGGCAGGTAGAGTCTGGATTTCTTGGTGTTCACAGTTTCGATCAATCTGTTTACCTTCGTTTTCAATTCGGCTGTAGTGTCTTTCGTTACCCTTTGGAATTTAGTTTGGTCAGAGATTATGAGGTTCATTTTTGCCAGAATTAATTAATATGAATTAATAAAATAATTATTTTTTTAATTAATAAAGATGAATTTTGGAGAATTGATATGTGCATTACCATCGACAGTGAAGAAAAACATAAGAAATATTGAAAAAATCGTGTTAGAACTATTGATTTTACTTTTTTGAGTGATATTCAACAACAGAATATATATATTATATAAATTACTGCTTATTTAAATTGATATTCAATATATTAATATTAGGTAAGAAATAGCTATAACAATTATGTCTCCACAAATAAAACTATCGCCCACTACTGAAACAAAGGAAACACTACAAGACTTAACTTAGTTGTTACTCAATCGACTGTTCCTCAGCTACTGGTAGCTCCAGCGCTACTCACTACTAACACCCCCCCCCCTCCATCCACCTCTACAAGGGGATGGCGAACGATTAATATTACATCATTAATAATTTATGACAAAAGTTATCGTTCTCACAGAGACACAATCATGTTAATATAATGTTCTAATTCATGTACATAATATAACTATAGCATATCATGCTTTATAATATGTAAATAAGGGTTTTATTTTTAGAAAGAGGCGACATCTGGCAACCGAACAGCTGATCACGTCTCTCCTCACGTTCTACTAACTCACAGGTATTACACAGGAATACTTCAGGTCTACCCCAACAAGCCAGCCACGTCCCCAAATATGTTGCAATGTCCTACGTAACATAATATAAGAGTCAACACACATATACATTTATAATATTTATTTTATTTCTCATTAAATTAAATTACTGTGAGAATCCATGACTGACATGGATTCGTGACAGCATCTATGTGAGTGCTCATGTGCCTCAGAGCGTCCATGGGTGCTCACATGTGCCTCAGAGCGTCCATGTGTGCTCACATGTGCCTCAGAGCGTCCATGTGTGCTCACATGTGCCTCAGAGCATCCATGTGTGCATAAGTGCCTCAGTGCGCACATGTTCTTCAGAGCATCTGTGTGTGCATGTGTGCTTCAGCTGCATGTGCGGTGGCTCATGCAGCTCATACCTTCACTTGCTTGAACAGTCCTCACCTGGTTGCACTGCTGCCTTACTCTCGCCCATTTCTGTAGCCATGGTCAAGAGTAAGCCATCTGTGGAGACTTTCGTCTTGCCCAACAAGCTTCTGATGATTAAGGAGCAAGTAAGAATAATGGAACTCTCAGTAGCCAAGATCTCCAAACTCAGGCGCCGCAACAAAGGCTTGCACCGATATGTTATGTTGAGAAATCTCAAAAGAAGAATGCAGCTCGAGTTAGTGAGGGACACAATGAAATTTGCGGAAGACCTATGTAGCGATAGTCCTTCCCCATAGCTGATTCCCACGACACACGTTTCAATGCACTCCTCAAACAACTATGACCAGTCTGCTAATGGGACACACAGACGAGGACAAATTTGAAATGTCCAAAAAATCAATGAATAAATGTTCGTAATAAGGAAAATTTGACTGATATATTTATCCAAGCGTTAGTAATAAGACAGCTGGTGTTGTTCATCAGCTATATCTTGCTCATGTTAGGCCCCATTTATATTTTGCATTTCAGGTTAAAAAAGGACGCCGGGATTTATAATTGAAGTGTTAGTAACAAAGAGCTGGTGTTGTTCTTCAGCTATATCTTACTCTGGATAGGCCCCATTTAGAGTATGCATTTCAACTTTGTCTCCATATTATAGTATGGATATAAATTCACTTGAACGTTTCCAGCGCAAGATGGCAAAGTTTATCCCCAAATTAGAAAACTTTTATATGAAGAAAGATTTAACAAAGCTTAAATTGCAATCACTGGAAAGGGAAAGAGTTAGGGGTGACACGATAGAGGTTTAGAAGTGGAAAAATGGACATACCAAAGGTAATAATAATATGGTATTAATAGGTTAACACATGATAGAACATGCAACAATGGGTATAAATTGACAAGTTTAGATTCAGGAAAGACCTGGGTAAATACTGGTTCGGTAGCAGTGTTGTTGATTTGTGGAGCAATTTCGGTGTAACATAATAGAAGTAGGATTCCTTGAGTGTTTCAAGCACAGGTTAGAAATTCATATATGAATGATGTTATGTGGATATAAATAGGATCTGCCTCGAATGGGCCAAAAGGCCTTCTGCATTTCCCTTCATTCTGCCTCATATGGCCAGT
Organism: Procambarus virginalis; assembly: GCA_020271785.1. NCBI lineage: Eukaryota > Metazoa > Arthropoda > Malacostraca > Decapoda > Cambaridae > Procambarus > Procambarus virginalis. The sequence continues at coordinate 69,268 of WNGS01168853.1, forward strand.
AAGCTTTCTGCTGTTACCTTTATTTACATGTTCTAATGCGTACAAGTACATGAATAAACATATCAAAAGAAAAATACTATGGTATTAAAAGTATCAACACCAAACAATGTGTATGAATTGAATAAGTTTAGATTATGGAAATGCCTGGGTAAATACTGCATTAGTAACAGGGGTGCTAATTTTTGGAACCAATTACCGCGTAAGATAAAAGAAGTAGGAACCATTGATTGTTTCAAGCGTAGACTGGACATATGTATGAATTTGATTGGGTGGTTATAAATAGGAAAGGCCTCGTATGTTCCAATAGGACTTCTGCAGTTACCTTCATTCTTAATTTCTTATAATAATACATAGGTAATGATGATAAAGTTACAGGATATGTGCTTGTTGGTGGTGAGATTGCAAAACTGATCTGAGTAATTACGACCAGTAAGAATGCAATACCAAAATATTAATGCATACACAACCAAACCCACAAGCGCCGTAATGAGGGTGTACGGGAATGATGGGATCATCTCTGGCGTACATTCGTACCCTCATCATTGCCCTTGTGGATTTGTTCATATGATGCATCGCGCTATTGTAATTTCTGCGTGTATTTATGCGTACATGTTCGAAATAGGGAAAAGAGGATACTAAGAACTTTTTTCTCCAAGCGTTAGTAACGAAATACTTATTCTTCGGCTGCAAATTGCTCTTGTTATATTTCTGTATTCCAGTTTTGGTCGTTATAATATACAATGGACATGAATTCACTGAAGAAATCGTCCAGCGATGGATGACAAAGTTAATTCTCCCTCGCTCTATTAGGACACGATTGCATGTTACCAGACTTCACCTGACTAGATTTAGTATATAATTCCGCCTGGGCAGCTCATACCTTCACTTGCTTGAACAGTCCTCTCCTGGTTGCACTGCTGCCTTACTCTCGCCCATTTCTGTAGCCATGGTCAAGAGTAAGCCATCTGTGGAGACTTTCGTCTTGCCCAACAAGCTTCTGATGATTAAGGAGCAAGTAAGAATAATGGAACTCTCAGTAGCCAAGATCTCCAAACTCAGGCGCCGCAACAAAGGCTTGCACCGATATGTTGTGTTGAGAAACCTCAAAAGAAGAATGCAGCTCGAGTTAGTGAGGGACACAATGAAATTTGCGGAAGACCTATGTAGCGATAGTCCTTCCCCATAGCTGATTCCCACGACACACGTTTCAATGCACTCCTCAAACAACTATGACCAGTCTGCTAATGGGACACACAGACGAGGACAAATTTGAAATGTCCAAAAAATCAATGAATAAATGTTCGTAATAAGGAAAATTTGACTGATATATTTATCCAAGCGTTAGTAATAAGACAGATGGTGTTGTTCATCAGCTATATCTTGCTCATGTTAGGCCCCATTTATATTTTGCAGTTCAGGTTAAAAAAGGACGCTGGGATTTATAATTGAAGTGTTAGTAACAAAGAGCTGGTGTTGTTCTTCAGCTATATCTTACTCTGGATAGGCCCCATTTAGATTAAGCATTTCAAATTTGGTCTCCGTATTATAGTATGGATATAAATTCACTTGAACGTTTCCAGCGCCAGATGGCAAAGTTTATTCCCCAAATTAGAAAACTTTTATATGAAGAAAGATTTAACAAAGCTTAAATTGTAATCACTGGAAAGGGAAAGAGTTAGGGGTGACACGATAGAGGTTTAGAAGTGGAAAAATGGACATACCAAAGGGAATAATAATATGGTATTAATAGGTCAACACAAGATAGAACACGCAACAATGGGTATAAATTGACAAGTTTAGATTCAGGAAAGACCTGGGTAAATACAGGTTCGGTAGCAGTGTTGTTGATTTGTGGAACAATTTCGGTGTAACATAATAGAAGTAGGATTCCTTGAGTGTTTCAAGCATAGGTTAGAAATTCATATATGAATGATGTTATGTGGATATAAATAGGATCTGCCTCGAATGGGCCAAAAGGCCTTCTGCAGTTCCCTTCATTCTGCCTCATATGATCAGTAAGCTTTATGCTGTTACCTTTATTTACACGTTCTAATGCGTACAAGTTCATGAATGGACATATCAAAAGAAAAATACTATGGTATTAAAAGTATCAACACCAAAAAATGTGTATGAATTGAATAAGTTTTGATTACGGAAAGCCTGGGTAAATACTGCATTAGTAACAGGGGTGCTAATTTTTGGAACCAATTACCGCGTAAGATAAAAGAAGTAGGATCCATTGATTGTTTCAAGCGTAGACTGGACATATGTATGAATTTGATTGGGTGGTTATAAATAGGAAAGGCCTCGTATGTTCCAATAGGACTTCTGCAGTTACCTTCATTCTTAAGTTCTTATAATAATACATAGATAATGATGATAAAGTTAGGAGGATATGTGCTTGTTGGTGGCTCAATACAGCTTCAGGAAGGGCAGGAAGTGCTGTTGTTGCTCATCAGCCCGGTGGTTGATGAGCACCGGTGGTTGAGGTGCTCATCAGCCCGGTGGTTGATGAGCATCGGTGGTTGAGGTGCTCATCAGCCGGTGGTTGATGAGCACCTCAAGGTATGGCAGCCCTTTGAAAGGAATATCCGAATTAGTAACTGGGCGTCCACTATGCACGCCGAGTTGGTAGCGATACTGGTATCACTCGAAATTATTGACAACACTGAAGTAGACTGCTTAATTGGATTACTTCTCACATTGATGGGCTTGAGGGAGGGAAGTCATACCGCGCGCTCCGTTAAAATCGTGACATTAACCGGGATTTCTTAGGACCACAGCCTTGGATTACCGATTACAGGCATAACAAGTGCATAGTGACCCGCTGGAAAATTTGAAAACAGTCATTATCAACGGAACTTTGTGTTAAATAGATAATAAACGGGAGACCACGTGTGGGCCAGTGCATGAGGCTTTGTGTACGTGCGTGTATGATGAAAAAAATAGTGAACAGTGAAGTGGAACGGGTACCACAACAACATATAAGTTGGAAGTGAAGGAAAATCGTGCATAGAATATTATAAATATAGAATGCTAGAAATATAGAATAGTGGCAAGAGGCGGCATCAGTAGGCTGTTTCCACAAGCCACGCGAGGCATACCCCAGGGCACGTCCCACAGGGATAAAATACGGAAATCATATAGTGTACTATGGAAATGTGAATCTAATAATTAGCAATAAAGTGAGTGAATACCATTGCAAGCCGGAAATTAGGCGGAAAATCCCTTGTAAGAATACAAGCAAAGAATAAATCAGTGGAATAAAGAGTTAAAAGGACTGACATCAACAAGTGATCCACACAGTAAACCACAAATACAACACAATACATCAGAAAATGGAGAGGTGTGGCGAGTGCTCGGGAGTACTGGGAAAACGTAATGTAGGCGTAACGTGTTGCATCTGTAACATGAGATTTCACCTGGGCTGTACAGAAGTATCTCCAGGATGCACAAAAAGACAAGGAATTTACTGGGTCTGCAAAGATGACAGATTAATGTTATAGAACATAACTAAACTGATGAAAAACATTCCCGAGTCACAGAGATTACCATTCACAGACAAGCTACCAGTGATATATGCAGACTGGGAAAAGACAACATTGGTTAACGACCAAAACCCAGGAACAGATAGTTTAGAGAACCGCAGCAGTAATGTGGAGGAAGAGGGTATTGTAGTACATAATAGCAGCAATATTGCAGAGTCAGGTAATATAAACGATGTGAGCAACAGTGAGACAGAGTGCATAAATGAAGGAATTGGGACGAAAAGCGGAGATGGCTCCAATAAAGAGGTAGACAAGACAGACACAGATACAAATACCTTGAAAAACGCAAAACCGGAACACATTTGCAAATTCTACGCTAAAGGAATATGCAAATATGGAAAATTAGGAACAAAATGCCATTTTCTGCATCCTCGAAAATGCAGGAACATGTTGGCGAGGGGTACATGCCGTTTTGGAACAGGGTGTAGATACTTCCACCCCAAATTATGTCAATTTTCAATTAGGGACAAAAAATGCTACAATCTTCAGTGTCCGGAATTCCACGTGAGAGGTACACAACGTTGTAGACGGGAAGATCAGTATGACACTACTGGCAATTTTTTTAGAGGAAGGCAGAAACAGAGCAGAAAATATAAGAGAGAGGAACAGTCAATTGGAACCACCACAGGATTACAGAGGGGAAGGGAGATACCCACAAGTCTGGAATACACATTACCAACAAACACACAGGTACTACACATTACCAACAAACACACAGGTACTACACCACACAACACTCGCCCCACTACCGAAACTGAACGAATCACTACGAAAACAACACACCCTGGACGCAAACACAGTGGCCCCCTTACCGGAGCCTCAGATATTAACACCAAGTAAGGCATCCAGCACTTCCACTACCACGATAACATCATTTATATTTGCCAACATTCAAGGTATAAAAACACGCAAATCCAACAAAGTTCACTTTATAGATGGTCTCCTTCATGAGGCAAATGCAGTGTTTGCAGCCCTAACAGAAACCCACACAAAGGACTACCATGATGGTGAAATATGGATCTCAGAGTACAATCTTTTCAGATGTGGTAGGAAACACCGGCTTCAGGGTGGGTCAGCCTATACATCAAAGACACACTCATCTGTACTGAGCTGCTAAACACCTCAAATGATATGGTGGAAGTGCTGATAATCAAAATAGAGATTATAAATGTAGTTATTGTCCTTGTATATAAGTCACCGGAGGCAAACCCTCAGCAGTTTAAAGACCAACTAATGAAAGTAGAACACTGCTTGGAAAACCTCACAAATCCAGCTCCGAACATCATCCTGCTTGGGGACTTCAACCTACGGCACCTGAAATGGAAGCACCTGGCTAATACAGTAATATCAGAAAGAATACAGGAAGTAGCCTTAATGAACAGGCACATGCAAATGACCTGCTACGGATGTGCGACAGGTTTGCCTTAAACCAGCAAATAGTAGAACCAACCAGGAAGGAGAACACGCTGGACCTCATTTTCACTAATAATGATGAATTGATCAGGAACATAATGATTACAAATACTGTTACTCAGATCACAACTTAATTGAAGTTATGACAACCATGGGGAATAGACCTTCAAAACCAGTCCAGATTCCCGGTGGAGGAGATTTCAGCAAATTCAACTTCAATAATAAACAGATAAACTGGGAGCAAATAAACCAGGACTTCACAGAAATAAACTGGGAAGAACAGCTAGGAAATGCGAACCTGAACCAGTGCCTGGAAAAAATAAGCTCAGTAGCACTAGAAATATGTACAAACCGCATCCCCCTAAGAAAAAAGAGGAAGAGATGCAGATTGGAACGAGAACGTCGTTCCCTATATAGGCGAAGAAAACGAATCGCGGTACAACTTGAGAGTCGCACCCTATCTCAGGAACGGCGAAGAAGGTTAGGTAGCGAAATAGGAAAAATTGAACTCAAGCTACAAGAATCATACAAAACGCAGGAGAGGGAAAGAGAGCAAAAGGCCATCAGTGAAATAGAGAGAAACCCGAAATATTTTTTCTCCTATGCAAAATCAAGATCAAAAACCACATCTAGTATCGGGCCCCTGCGAAAGGAAGATGGAACTTTCACCGATGACAACAAAGAAATGAGCGAGCTACTGAGGAAGCAATACGACTCTGTCTTCAGCGAGCCATTAAACGCACTAAAGATCGATAACCCAAATGAATTTTTCATGGATATGATACCAACATCAAATCATATATCAGACGTCACCCTATCCCCACTGGATTTTGAAGAAGCCATAAACAGTATGCCTATGCACTCCGCACCAGGCCCGGATTCTTGGAACTCCATATTCATCAAGAACTGTAAAAAAACACTATCGCAGGCCCTTCACATTCTGTGGAGACAAAGCCTAGATACTGGCGTTATTCCTGATATACTAAAAACAGCAGAGATAGCACCACTTCATAAAGGAGGAAATAAGGCAGAGGCAAAAAATTACAGACCGATAGCACTAACATCGCACATCATAAAAATTTTGAGAGAGTGCTAAGAAGTAAGATCACAAAATGCATGGAATCACAGCATCTCCATAACCCCGGACAACATGGTTTCAGAACAGGGCGCTCTTGCCTGTCGCAGTTGCTGGACCACTATGATATGGCATTAGATGCTATGGAAGACAAACAAAACGCTGATGTAATTTACACAGATTTCGCAAAAGCTTTTGATAAATGTGACCATGGTGTTATTGCCCATAAAATGCGCTCAAAAGGAATTACCGGAAAAGTAGGCAGATGGATCTACAATTTCCTGACCAACAGAACCCAATGTGTAATAGTCAACAAAATAAAATCCAACCCGTCAACCGTTAAGAGCTCAGTCCCCCAGGGTACTGTGCTTGCTCCAGTACTTTTTCTCATCCTCATATCGGACATAGACAAGAGCACAACCTATAGCACTGTATCATCCTTTGCAGATGACACTAGGATCTTCATGAGAGTAGGCAACATAGAGGACACGGCGAACCTCCAGTTAGATGTAGATCAGGTCTTTCTATGGGCTACAGAAAATAATATGGTGTTTAACGAAGACAAGTTCCAGCTCATGCGCTATGGAAAAAATGAAAATATAAAAACGGAAACCACGTACAAAACTCAGACAAATCATAACATAGAACGAAAAGGCAATGTAAAGGATCTGGGTGTACTCATGTCGGAAGACCTTACCTTTAAAGAACACAATAAAGTAGCCGTCACAACTGCAAGAAAAATGACAGGTTGGATAACAAGAACTTTTCACACTAGAGATGCTATACCGATGATGACACTTTTCAAAACGCTTGTGCTCTCTAGAGTGGAGTACTGCTGCACAATGACAGCCCCTTTCACTGCTGGTGAAATTGCTGACCTGGAGAGCGTGCAGAGGTCCTTTACTGCTAGAATCCACTCGGTAAAACATCTAAACTATTGGGACCGACTAAAGAGCCTAAATCTGTATTCCCTTGAGCGCAGGCGGGAGAGATACATAATAATTTACACGTGGACAATATTAGAGGGGCTGGTCCCAAACCTGCACACAGAAATAACATCACATGAGACCAGAAGACATGGCAGGATGTGCAGAATACCCCCGTTGAAAAGCAGAGGTGCAACTGGTATTCTGAGAGAGAACTCTATCAACATCAGAGGCCCGAGACTGTTCAACACGCTTCCACTACACATAAGGGACATAACTGGCAAACCCCTCACAGTGTTCAAGAGAGAACTGGATAAGCACCTCCAAAGGATACCTGATCAACCAGGCTGTGACTCATACGTCAGGCTGCGAGCAGCCGCGTCCAACAGCCTGGTTGATCAGTCCAGCAACCAGGAGGCCTGGTCGATGACCGGGCCGCGGGGACGATAAGCCCCGGAAGCACCTCAAGGTATCCTCAAGGTAAGGTTGGCCTGCAGGAACATCACAAAGTTGACGCCCTTGCTAAGGCTGCAGTAAATAAAGACAGTATTGAACGAAATCTTGAATTATCAAATAGGTCCCTTAAAAATGTCATTAGACGAGAACTCCTGGATGAATTTGAAGAAAGTAGAACTGTGCAAACTGGAACTAGCAGGTCCATTGTTCATCACAATGAAATGTGTGAAGTAAAACATGTGTATGGAGCAAGTAACAAAGTCAGTAGACTAACAGATGTTGTCACAGCTTGTATAAGACTTGGCTACAGGTATCTCTGGCAGTTTGGCTTGTATAGGGATCTAGATGATGTAAAGTGTAAAGTGTGTGGACAAAGACAGGGACACACTCGAACACTATATCTTGGATTGTAGTAAAATTGAGCCATTTAGAGATAAATCTAAGCTCACTTTGTAAGATATGGCAACCTATCTTATTACCATGGATAAATTACCTGAAATCCTTGCACTGTATCCACATTTCGCTTCCAGTAGATAAACGACATATGAGATTCATAAACAAGTAGTGCACTGTGAGGACTAATAATGAACGGAAGCTCCCCTATGACTCTGTAATGTCCCCTTTGGTCAAACTATTATGTATTAGCGATAAGACCTACCATTAATGTATGATGACTTACTGTAAATCTGTAGCTCTTGATATAGCACTTACTCTGTAACTAGCTGGCATTGTAACTATATGGTGTGAATGATAGATGTAATTGTTAATGTAATAATCTAAGATGAGGTCTGATAAAGACCTTTTGTGCCCTCTGTAATGCTTTTGCGCTACTGCTCACAGGATGAGTATGGGGTGCACAATAAACTAGCCGCCTTCGGCGGCAACAATCAAAAATCAAATGGTGGTGAGATTGCAAAACTAATCTAAAGTAATTACGACCAGTAAGAATGCAATACCAAAAGATTAATGCATACACAAACAAACCCACAAGCGCCGTGATGAGGGTGTACGGGAATGATGGGATCAACTCTGGCGTACATTCGAACCCTCATCATTGCCCTTGTGGATTTGTTCATATGATGCATCGCGCTATTGTAATTTCTGCGTGTATTTATGCGTACATGTTCGAAATAGGGAAAAGAGGATACTAAGAACTTTTTTCTCCAAGCGTTAGTAACGAAATACTTATTCTTCGGCTGCAAATTGCTCTTGTTATATTTCTGTATTCCAGTTTTGGTCGTTATAATATACAATGGACATGAATTCACTGAAGAAATCGTCCAGCGATGGATGACAAAGTTAAATCTCCCTCGCTCTATTAGGACACGATTGCATGTCACCAGACTTCACCTGACTAGATTTAGTATATAATTCCGCCTGGGCAGCTCATACTTTCACTTGCTTGAACAGTCCTCTCCTGGTTGCACTGCTGCCTTACTCTCGCCCATTTCTGTAGCCATGGTCAAGAGTAAGCCATCTTTGGAGACTTTCGTCTTGCCCAACAAGCTTCTGATGATTAAGGAGCAAGTAAGAATAATGAAACTCTCAGTAGCCAAGATCTCCAAACTCAGGCGCCGCAACAAAGGCTTGCACCGATATGTTATGTTGAGAAACCTCAAAAGAAGAATGCAGCTCGAGTTAGTGAGGGACACAATGAAATTTGCGGAAGACCTATGTAGCGATAGTCCTTCCCCATAGCTGATTCCCACGACACACGTTTCAATGCACTCCTCAAACAACTATGACCAGTCTGCTAATGGGACACACAGACGAGGACAAATTTGAAATGTCCAAAAAATCAATGAATAAATGTTCGTAATAAGGAAAATTTGACTGATATATTTAAACAAGCGTTAGTAATAAGACAGATGGTGTTGTTCATCAGCTATATCTTGCTCATGTTAGGCCCCATTTATATTTTGCAGTTCAGGTTAAAAAAGGACGCTGGGATTTATAATTGAAGTGTTAGTAACAAAGAGCTGGTGTTGTTCTTCAGCTATATCTTACTCTGGATAGGCCCCATTTACATTATGCATTTCAAATTTGGTCTCCGTATTATAGTATGGATATAAATTCACTTGAACGTTTCCAGCGCAAGATGGCAAAGTTTATTCCCCAAATTAGAAAACTTTTATATGAAGAAAGATTTACCAAAGCTTAAATTGTAATCACTGGAGAGGCAAAGAGTTAGGGGTGACACGATAGAGGTTTAGATGTGGAAAAATGGACATACCAAAGGGAATAATAATATGGTATTAATAGGTCAACACAAGATAGAACACGCAACAATGGGTATAAATTGACAAGTTTAGATTCAGGAAAGACCTGGGTAAATACTGGTCCGGTAGCAGTGTTGTTGATTTGTGGAGCAATATCGGTGTATCATAATAGAAGTAGGATTCCTTGAGTGTTTCAAGCATAGGTTAGAAATTCATATATGAATGATGTTATGTGGATATAAATAAGATCTGTCTCGAATGGGCCAAAAGGCCTTCTGCAGTTCCCTTCAATCTGCCTCATATGGCCAGTAAACGTTCTGCTGTTACCTTTATTTACATGTTCTAATGCGTACAAGTTCATGAATGGACATATCAAAAGAAAAAAACTATGGTATTAAAAGTATCAACACCAAACAATGTGTATGAATTGAATAAGTTTAGATTACGGAAATGCCTGGGTAAATACTGCATTAGTAAAAGGGGTGCTAATTTGTGGAACCAATTACCGCGTAAGATAAAAGATGTTGGATCCATTGATTATTTCAAGCGTAGACTGGACATATGTACGAATTTGATTGGGTGGTTATAAATAGGAAAGGCCTCGTATGTTCCAATAGGACTTCTGCTGTTACCTTCATTCTTAAGTTCTTATAATAATACATAGGTAATGATGATAAAGTTACAGGATATGTGCTTGTTGGTGGTGAGATTGCAAAACTGATCTGAGTAATTACGACCAGTAAGAATGCAATACCAAAAGATTAATGCATACACAAACAAACCCACAGGCGCCGTGATGAGGGTGTACGGGAATGATGGGATCATCTCTGGCGTACATTCGATCCCTCATAGTTGCCCTTGTGGATTTGTTCATATGATGCATCGCGCTATTGTAATTTCTGCGTGTATTTATGCGTACATGTTCGAAATAGGGAAAAGAGGATACTAAGAACTTTTTTCTCCAAGCGTTAGTAACGAAATACTTATTCTTCGGCTGCAAATTGCTCTTGTTATATTTCTGTATTCCAGTTTTGGTCGTTATAATATACAATGGACATGAATTCACTGAAGAAATCGTCCAGCGATGGATGACAAAGTTAATTCTCCCTTGCTCTATTAGGACACGATTGCATGTCACCAGACTTCACCTGACTAGATTTAGTATATAATTCCGCCTGGGCAGCTCATACCTTCACTTGCGTGAACAGTCCTCTCCTGGTTGCACTGCATTCTTACTCTCGCCCATTTCTGTAGCCATGGTCAAGAGTAAGCCATCTGTGGAGATTTTCGTCTTGCCCAACAAGCTTCTGATGATTAAGGAGCAAGTAAGAATAATGGAACTCTCAGTATCCAAGATCTTCAAACTCAGGCGCCGCAACAAAGGCTTGCACCGATATGTTATGTTGAGAAACCTCAAAAGAAGAATGCAGCTCGAGTTAGTGAGGGACACAATGAAATTTGCGGAAGACCTATGTAGCGATAGCCCTTCCCCATAGCTGATTCCCACGACACACGTTTCAATGCACTCCTCAAACAACTATGACCAGTCTGCTAATGGGACACACAGAGGAGGACAAATTTGAAATGTCCAAAAAATCAATGAATAAATGTTCGTAATAAGGAAAATTTGACTGATATATTTATCCAAGCGTTAGTAATAAGACAGATGGTGTTGTTCATCAGCTATATCTTGCTCATGTTAGGCCCCATTTATATTTTGCAGTTCAGGTTAAAAAAGGACGCTGGGATTTATAATTGAAGTGTTAGTAACAAAGAGCTGGTGTTGTTCTTCAGCTATATCTTACTCTGGATAGGCCCCATTTAGATTATGCATTTCAAATTTGGTCTCCGTATTATAGTATGGATATAAATTCACTTGAACGTTTCCAGCGCAAGATGGCAAAGTTTATTCCCCAAATTAGAAAACTTTTATATGAAGAAAGATTTACCAAAGCTTAAATTGTAATCACTGGAGAGGCAAAGAGTTAGGGGTGACATGATAGAGGTTTAGATGTGGAAAAATGGACATACCAAAGGGAATAATAATATGGTATTAATAGGTCAACACAAGATAGAACACGCAACAATGGGTATAAATTGACAAGTTTAGATTCAGGAAAGACTTGGGTAAATACTGGTTCGGTAGCAGTGTTGTTGATTTGTGGAGCAATATCGGTGTATCATAATAGAAGTAGGATTCCTTGAGTGGATATAAATAAGATCTGCCTCGAATGGGCCAAAAGGCCTTCTGCAGTTCATAAGAACATAAGAACAAAGGCAACTGCAGAAGGCCTATTGGCCCATACGAGGCAGCTCCTATTTATAACCACCCAATCTCGCTCATATACATGTCCAACCCATGCTTGAAACAATCGAGGGACCCCACCTCCACAATGTTACGCGGCAATTGGTTCCACAAATCAACAACCCTGTTACTGAACCAGTATTTACCCAAGTCTTTCCTAAATCTAAACTTATCCAATTTATACCCATTGTTTCGCGTTCTGTCCTGTGTTGATACTTTCAATACCCTATTAATATCCCCTTTGTTATGTCCATTCATCCACTTGTAAACCTCTATCATGTCACCCCTAACTCTTCGCCTTTCCAGTGAATGCAAATTAAGCTTTGTTAATCTTTCTTCATATGAAAGATTTCTAATTTGGGGAATTAACTTAGTCATCCTACGCTGGACACGTTCAAGTGAATTTATATCCATTCTATAATATGGCGACCAAAACTGAACTGCATAATCTAAATGGGGCCTAACCAGAGCAAGATATAGCTTGAGAACCACACCAGGTGTCTTGTTACTTACGCTGCGATTAATAAATCCGAGTGTCCTATTTGCCTTATTACGAACATTTATGCATTGATCCTTTTGTTTTAAATTCTTACTAATTATAACTCCCAGATCCCTTTCGCAATCCGACTTCGCAATCTCAACACCATCTAGCTCGTATCTTGTAACTCTATCATCATTACCTAGCCTCAGAACTTTACATTTATCAGCATTAAACTGCATCTGCCAGTCCTTTGACCATTTCAAAACCCTATCTAGATCAACTTGAAGTGATAGTGAGTCCTCCTCCGAATTAATTTCCCTACCGATTTTCGTATCATCGGCAAATTTGCAAATGTTGCTACTCAAACCTGAATCTAAATCATTTATATATATTATAAACAACAGAGGTCCCAAGACAGAGCCTTGAGGCACTCCACTTACAACATTTTCCCACTCTGACTTGACTCCATTTATACTAACTCTCTGTTTCCTTTGGTATAGCCATGCCCTAATCCAGCTTAATATAGCACCCCCAATACCATGAGCCTCTATCTTTTTAATCAGTCTTTCATGTGGCACTGTATCGAAAGCTTTGCTAAAGTCAAGGTACACAACATCACAATCCTTACCACTATCAACTGCCTCAACTATGCTAGAATAAAAGATAACAAATTTGTTAAACATGAACGGCCATTTATAAAACCATGTTGCGACTCAATTATTAATTTATGTTTTTCAAGATGAAGACGAATTTTATTTGCTATTATAGATTCGAGTAACTTTCCCACAATAGACGTTAGGCTAATTGGTCGATAGTTAGACGCAAGTGATCTATCTCCTTTCTTAAAAACTGGTATCACATTAGCAACTTTCCAAAACTCTGGCACTCTGCCTGACTCTATTGATTTATTAAATATGATTGACAGTGGGTCACAAAGCTCCTCTTTGCATTCTTTCAGCACTCTGGCAAACACTTCATCCGGCCCTGGGGATTTGTTTGGTTTGAGTTTTACTATTTGTTTAAGAACATCCTCCCTGGTAACTGCTAAACTCGTCAACCTGTCCTCGTCCCCACCCACATAGACTTGTTGGGCTGAAGGCATATTGTTAAGTTCCTCTTTAGTAAATACAGATACAAAATATTTATTAAAATACTACTCATCTCTTCATCACTATCTGTTATTTGACCTGTCTCAGTTTTTAATGGACCTATCCTTTCCCTAGTCTTAGTTCGATATAACTGAAAAAACCCTTTAGGATTTGTCTTTGCTTGCCCTGCTATACGAACTTCATAGTTTCTTTTTGCTTTCCTTATCTCTTTTTTAACATTTCTAACTAGTTGTACGAATTCCTGTTCTAAAGTGACCTCCCCATTTTTAATCCTCTTGTACCAAGCTCTCTTTTTACCTATAAGATTCTTCAAATTCTTTGTTATCCACTTTGGGTCATTAGTAATCGATCTATTCAATTTGTGTGGTATACTACGTTCCTGTGCTTTGTTTAGAATATTCTTAAATACGTTATAAATTGAATCTACATCGAAATCCCCATTTACATCACCTATCGCTGGGTTCATGTCTCGCTCCAAGACCGGCCCACCCCATACCCAAGACTTTCCAATCAATTTGACCCAAAAAATTTCTTAGGCTATTAAATCAGCTTTTCGAAAATCTGGCACTTTAACAGAATTTTCTCCTACAGGTCTATTCCATTCTATGCCAAATCTGATTTCTTTGTGATCACTGTTCCCTAGCTCACTCCCTATTTCGATGTCATTAATTTGTGTTTCGATGTCATACACTGTCACAGTGTGTGTACTGGCATCCGTGTCCTGTGCATTCAGCAGGAGAGCATAGTCCAATCTTCCTCTTCTGAGGTAGTTGGGTGTTCATCACCCAGGACTCTAAGGTTTTCACCCCTGACAAAGAGTGACTGTTTCCGTCCATTGACATTGGGCTGATGACAGTTGGCACCAAAGTGTGGGTGTTTGGCACTAAGGTCACCGTCCAGCAGGGTAGGTTCATTAACAAATTCAGGCAGTGTGTCAAGGTCAGTTTACTCTGTGGCACATATAGGTTGATTATATGTAGGCATTATTGTTTAAGTAAAGGGTTACTCCCAGTGATTCAAACTCATCCCCCATGTGCAGGTCATCAATAATCTGTGCGGGAATGTTATTTACAAAAGTGATGAGACCCCGTTTTCTTTCCCCAGAGGGCAGGGAGAACTTGCGATAACCGCTAAACCTTGGGGTGAAGTCATCACCTACCATCGTCTCCTGTAGCACTATGACGTCAGTTTGGTATTCACGAGCGTATTGTATGATAGCGCAAGTGGGCAAGGGTGGCGATCAGAGCTATAACCGGATACGCTCGCTGTATCGTCCTCATAGGTGCGGTGCTGTATCACTTGCATCCGATCTTTAAGAACATAAGAACATAAGAACAAAGGAAACTGCAGAAGGCCTATTGGCCCATACGAGGCAGCTCCTATTTATAACCAGAGCAAGATATAGCTTGAGAATCACACCAGGTGTCTTGTTACTTACGCTGCTGTGATTAATAAATCCGAGTGTCCGATTTGCCTTATTACGAACATTTATGCATTGATCCTTTTGTTTTAAATTCTTACTAATTATAACTCCCAGATCCCTTTCGCAATCCGACTTCGCAATCTAAATACCATCTAGCTCGTATCTTGTAACTCTATCATCATTACCTAGCCTAGCCTCAGAACTTTACATTTATCAGCATTAAACTGCGTCTGCCAGTCCTTTGACCTTCATTCAAAACCCTATCTAGATCAACTTGAAATGATAGTGAGTCCTCCTCCGAATTAATTTCCCTACCGATTTTCGTATCATTGGCAAATTTGCAAATGTGCTACTCAAACCTGAATCTAAATCATTTATATATATTATAAACAACAGAGGTCCCAGGACAGAGCCTTGAGGCACTCCACTTACAACATTTTCCCACTCTGACTTGACTCCATTTATACTAACTCTCTGTTTCCTTTGGTATAGCCATGCCCTAATCCAGCTTAATATAGCC
>WNGS01168853.1:91656-110026 GCA_020271785.1 Procambarus virginalis
TCACGTCTCTCCTCACGTTCTACTAACTCACAGGTATTACCACAGGAATACTTCAGGTCTACCCCAACAAGCCAGCACGTCCCCAATATGTTGCAATGTCCTACGTAATAATATAAGAGTCAACACACATATACATTTATAATATTTATTTTATTTCTCATTAAATTAAATTACTGTGAGAATCCATGACTGACATGGATTCGTGACAGCATCTATGTGAGTGCTCATGTGCCTCAGAGCGTCCATGGGTGCTCACATGTGCCTCAGAGCGTCCATGTGTGCTCACATGTGCCTCAGAGCGTCCATGTGTGCTCACATGTGCCTCAGAGCATCCATGTGTGCATAAGTGCCTCAGTGCGCACATGTTCTTCAGAGCATCTGTGTGTGCATGTGTGCTTCAGCTGCATGTGCGGTGGCTCATGCAGCTCATACCTTCACTTGCTTGAACAGTCCTCACCTGGTTGCACTGCTGCCTTACTCTCGCCCATTTCTGTAGCCATGGTCAAGAGTAAGCCATCTGTGGAGACTTTCGTCTTGCCCAACAAGCTTCTGATGATTAAGGAGCAAGTAAGAATAATGGAACTCTCAGTAGCCAAGATCTCCAAACTCAGGCGCCGCAACAAAGGCTTGCACCGATATGTTATGTTGAGAAATCTCAAAAGAAGAATGCAGCTCGAGTTAGTGAGGGACACAATGAAATTTGCGGAAGACCTATGTAGCGATAGTCCTTCCCCATAGCTGATTCCCACGACACACGTTTCAATGCACTCCTCAAACAACTATGACCAGTCTGCTAATGGGACACACAGACGAGGACAAATTTGAAATGTCCAAAAAATCAATGAATAAATGTTCGTAATAAGGAAAATTTGACTGATATATTTATCCAAGCGTTAGTAATAAGACAGCTGGTGTTGTTCATCAGCTATATCTTGCTCATGTTAGGCCCCATTTATATTTTGCATTTCAGGTTAAAAAAGGACGCCGGGATTTATAATTGAAGTGTTAGTAACAAAGAGCTGGTGTTGTTCTTCAGCTATATCTTACTCTGGATAGGCCCCATTTAGAGTATGCATTTCAACTTTTGTCTCCATATTATAGTATGGATATAAATTCACTTGAACGTTTCCAGCGCAAGATGGCAAAGTTTATCCCCCAAATTAGAAAACTTTTATATGAAGAAAGATTTAACAAAGCTTAAATTGCAATCACTGGAAAGGGAAAGAGTTAGGGGTGACACGATAGAGGTTTAGAAGTGGAAAAATGGACATACCAAAGGTAATAATAATATGGTATTAATAGGTTAACACATGATAGAACATGCAACAATGGGTATAAATTGACAAGTTTAGATTCAGGAAAGACCTGGGTAAATACTGGTTCGGTAGCAGTGTTGTTGATTTGTGGAGCAATTTCGGTGTAACATAATAGAAGTAGGATTCCTTGAGTGTTTCAAGCACAGGTTAGAAATTCATATATGAATGATGTTATGTGGATATAAATAGGATCTGCCTCGAATGGGCCAAAAGGCCTTCTGCATTTCCCTTCATTCTGCCTCATATGGCCAGTAAGCTTTCTGCTGTTACCTTTATTTACATGTTCTAATGCGTACAAGTACACGAATAAACATATCAAAAGAAAAATACTATGGTATTAAAAGTATCAACACCAAACAATGTGTATGAATTGAATAAGTTTAGATTACGGGAATGCCTGGGTAAATACTGCATTAGTAACAGGGGTGCTAATTTTGGAACCAATTACCGCGTAAGATAAAAGAAGTAGGAACCATTGATTGTTTCAAGCGTAGACTGGACATATGTATGAATTTGATTGGGTGGTTATAAATAGGAAAGGCCTCGTATGTTCCAATAGGACTTCTGCAGTTACCTTCATTCTTAATTTCTTATAATAATACATAGGTAATGATGATAAAGTTACAGGATATGTGCTTGTTGGTGGTGAGATTGCAAAACTGATCTGAGTAATTACGACCAGTAAGAATGCAATACCAAAATATTAATGCATACACAACCAAACCCACAAGCGCCGTAATGAGGGTGTACGGGAATGATGGGATCATCTCTGGCGTACATTCGTACCCTCATCATTGCCCTTGTGGATTTGTTCATATGATGCATCGCGCTATTGTAATTTCTGCGTGTATTTATGCGTACATGTTCGAAATAGGGAAAAGAGGATACTAAGAACTTTTTTCTCCAAGCGTTAGTAACGAAATACTTATTCTTCGGCTGCAAATTGCTCTTGTTATATTTCTGTATTCCAGTTTTGGTCGTTATAATATACAATGGACATGAATTCACTGAAGAAATCGTCCAGCGATGGATGACAAAGTTAATTCTCCCTCGCTCTATTAGGACACGATTGCATGTTACCAGACTTCACCTGACTAGATTTAGTATATAATTCCGCCTGGGCAGCTCATACCTTCACTTGCTTGAACAGTCCTCTCCTGGTTGCACTGCTGCCTTACTCTCGCCCATTTCTGTAGCCATGGTCAAGAGTAAGCCATCTGTGGAGACTTTCGTCTTGCCCAACAAGCTTCTGATGATTAAGGAGCAAGTAAGAATAATGGAACTCTCAGTAGCCAAGATCTCCAAACTCAGGCGCCGCAACAAAGGCTTGCACCGATATGTTGTGTTGAGAAACCTCAAAAGAAGAATGCAGCTCGAGTTAGTGAGGGACACAATGAAATTTGCGGAAGACCTATGTAGCGATAGTCCTTCCCCATAGCTGATTCCCACGACACACGTTTCAATGCACTCCTCAAACAACTATGACCAGTCTGCTAATGGGACACACAGACGAGGACAAATTTGAAATGTCCAAAAAATCAATGAATAAATGTTCGTAATAAGGAAAATTTGACTGATATATTTAAACAAGCGTTAGTAATAAGACAGATGGTGTTGTTCATCAGCTATATCTTGCTCATGTTAGGCCCCATTTATATTTTGCAGTTCAGGTTAAAAAAGGACGCTGGGATTTATAATTGAAGTGTTAGTAACAAAGAGCTGGTGTTGTTCTTCAGCTATATCTTACTCTGGATAGGCCCCATTTAGATTAAGCATTTCAAATTTGGTCTCCGTATTATAGTATGGATATAAATTCACTTGAACGTTTCCAGCGCCAGATGGCAAAGTTTATTCCCCAAATTAGAAAACTTTTATATGAAGAAAGATTTAACAAAGCTTAAATTGTAATCACTGGAAAAGGAAAGAGTTAGGGGTGACACGATAGAGGTTTAGAAGTGGAAAAATGGACATACCAAAGGGAATAATAATATGGTATTAATAGGTCAACACAAGATAGAACACGCAACAATGGGTATAAATTGACAAGTTTAGATTCAGGAAAGACCTGGGTAAATACAGGTTCGGTAGCAGTGTTGTTGATTTGTGGAACAATTTCGGTGTAACATAATAGAAGTAGGATTCCTTGAGTGTTTCAAGCATAGGTTAGAAATTCATATATGAATGATGTTATGTGGATATAAATAGGATCTGCCTCGAATGGGCCAAAAGGCCTTCTGCATTTCCCTTCATTCTGCCTCATATGGCCAGTAAGCTTTCTGCTGTTACCTTTATTTACACGTTCTAATGCGTACAAGTTCATGAATGGACATATCAAAAGAAAAATACTATGGTATTAAAAGTATCAACACCAAAAAATGTGTATGAATTGAATAAGTTTAGATTACGGAAAGCCTGGGTAAATACTGCATTAGTAACAGGGGTGCTAATTTTTGGAACCAATTACCGCGTAAGATAAAAGAAGTAGGATCCATTGATTGTTTCAAGCGTAGACTGGACATATGTATGAATTTGATTGGGTGGTTATAAATAGGAAAGGCCTCGTATGTTCCAATAGGACTTCTGCAGTTACCTTCATTCTTAAGTTCTTATAATAATACATAGATAATGATGATAAAGTTAGGAGGATATGTGCTTGTTGGTGGCTCAATACAGCTTCAGGAAGGGCAGGAAGTGCTGTTGTTGCTCATCAGCCCGGTGGTTGATGAGCACCGGTGGTTGAGGTGCTCATCAGCCCGGTGGTTGATGAGCACCTCAAGGTATGGCAGCCCTTTGAAAGGAATATCCGAATTAGTAACTGGGCGTCCACTATGCACGCCGAGTTGGTAGCGATACTGGTATCACTCGAAATTATTGACAACACTGAAGTAGACTGCTTAATTGGATTACTTCTCACATTGATGGGCTTGAGGGAGGGAAGTCATACCGCGCGCTCCGTTAAAATCGTGACATTAACCGGGATTTCTTAGGACCACAGCCTTGGATTACCGATTACAGGCATAACAAGTGCATAGTGACCCGCTGGAAAATTTGAAAACAGTCATTATCAACGGAACTTTGTGTTAAATAGATAATAAACGGGAGACCACGTGTGGGCCAGTGCATGAGGCTTTGTGTACGTGCGTGTATGAGGAAAAAAATAGTGAACAGTGAAGTGGAACGGGTACCACAACAACATATAAGTTGGAAGTGAAGGAAAATCGTGCATAGAATATTATAAATATAGAATGCTAGAAATATAGAATAGTGGCAAGAGGCGGCATCAGTAGGCTGTTTCCACAAGCCACGCGAGGCCTACCCCAGGGCACGTCCCACAGGGATAAAATACGGAAATCATATAGTGTACTATGGAAATGTGAATCTAATAATTAGCAATAAAGTGAGTGAATACCATTGCAAGCCGGAAATTAGGCGGAAAATCCCTTGTAAGAATACAAGCAAAGAATAAATCAGTGTTATAAATCGAGTAGCTGGAAACTCGTGACATCAACCTGGGACGACAAGAGGTCACCTGTACCGCACCGGGGACCAGCTTCGCTACCCTACGCTAAGTACCTGCCATAAAGTTTGAACAAAATAACATACATAATATTACAAATCTACGGTATACATATAGTATTATAAATATTAAATATATAAAAATATACATATAACTTTATAAAGAGTTAAAAGGACTGACATCAACAAGTGATCCACACAGTAAACCACAAATACAACACAATACATCAGAAAATGGAGAGGTGTGGCGAGTGCTCGGGAGTACTGGGAAAACGTAATGTAGGCGTAACGTGTTGCATCTGTAACATGAGATTTCACCTGGGCTGTACAGAAGTATCTCCAGGATGCACAAAAAGGCAAGGAATTTACTGGGTCTGCAAAGATGACAGATTAATGTTATAGAACATAACTAAACTGATGAAAAACATTCCCGAGTCACAGAGATTACCATTCACAGACAAGCTACCAGTGATATATGCAGACTGGGAAAAGACAACATTGGTTAACGACCAAAACCCAGGAACAGATAGTTTAGAGAACCGCAGCAGTAATGTGGAGGAAGAGGGTATTGTAGTACATAATAGCAGCAATATTGCAGAGTCAGGTAATATAAACGATGTGAGCAACAGTGAGACAGAGTGCATAAATGAAGGAATTGGGACGAAAAGCGGAGATGGCTCCAATAAAGAGGTAGACAAGACAGACACAGATATAAATACCTTGAAAAACGCAAAACCGGAACACATTTGCAAATTCTACGCTAAAGGAATATGCAAATATGGAAAATTAGGAACAAAATGCCATTTTCTGCATCCTCGAAAATGCAGGAACATGTTGGCGAGGGGTACATGCCGTTTTGGAACAGGGTGTAGATACTTCCACCCCAAATTATGTCAATTTTCAATTAGGGACAAAAAATGCTACAATCTTCAGTGTCCGGAATTCCACGTGAGAGGTACACAACGTTATAGACGGGAAGATCAGTATGACACTACTGGCAATTTTTTAGAGGAAGGCAGAAACAGAGCAGAAAATATAAGAGAGAGGAACAGTCAGATGGAACCACCACAGGATTACAGAGGGGAAGGGAGATACCCACAAGTCTGGAATACACATTACCAACAAACACACTACACACCAACACACACAGGTACTACACCACACAACACTCGCCCCACTACCGAAACTGGACGAATCACTTCGAAAACAACACACCCTGGACGCAAACACAGTGGCCCCCTTACCAGAGCCTCAGATATTAACACCAAGTAAGGCATCCAGCACTTCCACTACCACGATAACATCATTTATATTTGCCAACATTCAAGGTATAAAAACACGCAAATCCAACAAAGTTCACTTTATAGATGGTCTCCTTCATGAGGCAAATGCAGTGTTTGCAGCCCTAACAGAAACCCACACAAAGGACTACCATGATGGTGAAATATGGATCTCAGAGTACAATCTTTTCAGATGTGATAGGAAACACCGGCTTCAGGGTGGGGTCAGCCTATACATCAAAGACACACTCATCTGTACTGAGCTGCTAAACACCTCAAATGATATGGTGGAAGTGCTGATAATCAAAATAGAGATTATAAATGTAGTTATTGTCCTTGTATATAAGTCACCGGAGGCAAACCCTCAGCAGTTTAAAGACCAACTAATGAAAGTAGAACACTGCTTGGAAAACCTCACAAATCCAGCTCCGAACATCATCCTGCTTGGGGACTTCAACCTACGGCACCTGAAATGGAAGCACCTGGCTAATACAGTAATATCAGAAAGAATACCAGGAAGTAGCCTTAATGAACAGGCACATGCAAATGACCTGCTACGGATGTGCGACAGGTTTGCCTTAAACCAGCAAATAGTAGAACCAACCAGGAAGGAGAACACGCTGGACCTCATTTTCACTAATAATGATGAATTGATCAGGAACATAATGATTACAAATACCTGTTACTCAGATCACAACTTAATTGAAGTTATGACAACCATGGGGAATAGACCTTCAAAACCAGTCCAGATTCCCGGTGGAGGAGATTTCAGCAAATTCAACTTCAATAATAAACAGATAAACTGGGAGCAAATAAACCAGGACTTCACAGAAATAAACTGGGAAGAACAGCTAGGAAATGCGAACCTGAACCAGTGCCTGGAAAAAATAAGCTCAGTAGCACTAGAAATATGTACAAACCGCATCCCCCTAAGAAAAAAGAGGAAGAGATGCAGATTGGAACGAGAACGTCGTTCCCTATATAGGCGAAGAAAACGAATCGCGGTACAACTTGAGAGTCGCACCCTATCTCAGGAACGGCGAAGAAGGTTAGGTAGCGAAATAGGAAAAATTGAACTCAAGCTACAAGAATCATACAAAACGCAGGAGAGGGAAAGAGAGCAAAAGGCCATCAGTGAAATAGAGAGAAACCCGAAATATTTTTTCTCCTATGCAAAATCAAGATCAAAAACCACATCTAGTATCGGGCCCCTGCGAAAGGAAGATGGAACTTTCACCGATGACAACAAAGAAATGAGCGAGCTACTGAGGAAGCAATACGACTCTGTCTTCAGCGAGCCATTAAACGCACTAAAGATCGATAACCCAAATGAATTTTTCATGGATATGATACCAACATCAAATCATATATCAGACGTCACCCTATCCCCACTGGATTTTGAAGAAGCCATAAACAGTATGCCTATGCACTCCGCACCAGGCCCGGATTCTTGGAACTCCATATTCATCAAGAACTGTAAAAAACCACTATCGCAGGCCCTTCACATTCTGTGGAGACAAAGCCTAGATACTGGCGTTATTCCTGATATACTAAAAACAGCAGAGATAGCACCACTTCATAAAGGAGGAAATAAGGCAGAGGCAAAAAATTACAGACCGATAGCACTAACATCGCACATCATAAAATTTTTGAGAGAGTGCTAAGAAGTAAGATCACAAAATACATGGAATCACAGCATCTCCATAACCCCGGACAACATGGTTTCAGAACAGGGCGCTCTTGCCTGTCGCAGTTGCTGGACCACTATGATATGGCATTAGATGCTATGGAAGACAAACAAAACGCTGATGTAATTTACACAGATTTCGCAAAAGCTTTTGATAAATGTGACCATGGTGTTATTGCCCATAAAATGCGCTCAAAAGGAATTACCGGAAAAGTAGGCAGATGGATCTACAATTTCCTGACCAACAGAACCCAATGTGTAATAGTCAACAAAATAAAATCCAACCCGTCAACCGTTAAGAGCTCAGTCCCCCAGGGTACTGTGCTTGCTCCAGTACTTTTTCTCATCCTCATATCGGACATAGACAAGAGCACAACCTATAGCACTGTATCATCCTTTGCAGATGACACTAGGATCTTCATGAGAGTAGGCAACATAGAGGACACGGCGAACCTCCAGTCAGATGTAGATCAGGTCTTTCTATGGGCTACAGAAAATAATATGGTGTTTAACGAAGACAAGTTCCAGCTCATGCGCTATGGAAAAAATGAAAATATAAAAACGGAAACCACGTACAAAACTCAGGCAAATCATAACATAGAACGAAAAGGCAATGTAAAGGATCTGGGTGTACTCATGTCGGAAGACCTTACCTTTAAAGAACACAATAAAGTAGCCGTCACAACTGCAAGAAAAATGACAGGTTGGATAACAAGAACTTTTCACACTAGAGATGCTATACCGATGATGACACTTTTCAAAACGCTTGTGCTCTCTAGAGTGGAGTACTGCTGCACAATGACAGCCCCTTTCACTGCTGGTGAAATTGCTGACCTGGAGAGCGTGCAGAGATCCTTTACTGCTAGAATCCACTCGGTAAAACATCTAAACTATTGGGACCGACTAAAGAGCCTAAATCTGTATTCCCTTGAGCGCAGGCGGGAGAGATACATAATAATTTACACGTGGAAAATATTAGAGGGGCTGGTCCCAAACCTGCACACAGAAATAACATCACATGAGACCAGAAGACATGGCAGGATGTGCAGAATACCCCCGTTGAAAAGCAGAGGTGCAACTGGTACTCTGAGAGAGAACTCTATCAACATCAGAGGCCCGAGACTGTTCAACACGCTTCCACTACACATAAGGGACATAACTGGCAAACCCCTCACAGTGTTCAAGAGAGAACTGGATAAGCACCTCCAAAGGATACCTGATCAACCAGGCTGTGACTCATACGTCAGGCTGCGAGCAGCCGCGTCCAACAGCCTGGTTGATCAGTCCAGCAACCAGGAGGCCTGGTCGATGACCGGGCCGCGGGGACGATAAGCCCCGGAAGCACCTCAAGGTATCCTCAAGGTAAGGTTGGCCTGCAGGAACATCACAAAGTTGACGCCCTTGCTAAGGCTGCAGTAAATAAAGACAGTATTGAACGAAATCTTGAATTATCAAATAGGTCCCTTAAAATGTCATTAGACGAGAACTCCTGGATGAATTTGAAGAAAGTAGAACTGTGCAAACTGGAACTAGCAGGTCCATTGTTCATCACAATGAAATGTGTGAAGTAAAACATGTGTATGGAGCAAGTAACAAAGTCAGTAGACTAACAGATGTTGTCACAGCTTGTATAAGACTTGGCTACAGGTATCTCTGGCAGTTTGGCTTGTATAGGGATCTAGATGATGTAAAGTGTAAAGTGTGTGGACAAAGACAGGGACACACTCGAACACTATATCTTGGATTGTAGTAAAATTGAGCCATTTAGAGATAAATCTAAGCTCACTTTGTAAGATATGGCAACCTATCTTATTACCATGGATAAATTACCTGAAATCCTTGCACTGTATCCACATTTCGCTTCCAGTAGATAAACGACATATGAGATTCATAAACAAGTAGTGCACTGTGAGGACTAATAATGAACGGAAGCTCCCCTATGACTCTGTAATGTCCCCTTTGGTCAAACTATTATGTATTAGCGATAAGACCTACCATTAATGTATGATGACTTACTGTAAATCTGTAGCTCTTGATATAGCACTTACTCTGTAACTAGCTGACATTGTAACTATAAGGTGTGAATGATAGATGTAATTGTTAATGTAATAATCTAAGATGAGGTCTGATAAAGACCTTTTGTGCCCTCTGTAATGCTTTTGCGCTACTGCTCACAGGATGAGTATGGGGTGCACAATAAACTAGCCGCCTTCGGCGGCAACAATCAAAAATCAAATGGTGGTGAGATTGCAAAACTGATCTAAAGTAATTACGACCAGTAAGAATGCAATACCAAAAGATTAATGCATACACAAACAAACCCACAAGCGCCGTGATGAGGGTGTACGGGAATGATGGGATCAACTCTGGCGTACATTCGAACCCTCATCATTGCCCTTGTGGATTTGTTCATATGATGCATCGCGCTATTGTAATTTCTGCGTGTATTTATGCGTACATGTTCGAAATAGGGAAAAGAGGATACTAAGAACTTTTTTCTCCAAGCGTTAGTAACGAAATACTTATTCTTCGGCTGCAAATTGCTCTTGTTATATTTCTGTATTCCAGTTTTGGTCGTTATAATATACAATGGACATGAATTCACTGAAGAAATCGTCCAGCGATGGATGACAAAGTTAAATCTCCCTCGCTCTATTAGGACACGATTGCATGTCACCAGACTTCACCTGACTAGATTTAGTATATAATTCCGCCTGGGCAGCTCATACTTTCACTTGCTTGAACAGTCCTCTCCTGGTTGCACTGCTGCCTTACTCTCGCCCATTTCTGTAGCCATGGTCAAGAGTAAGCCATCTTTGGAGACTTTCGTCTTGCCCAACAAGCTTCTGATGATTAAGGAGCAAGTAAGAATAATGAAACTCTCAGTAGCCAAGATCTCCAAACTCAGGCGCCGCAACAAAGGCTTGCACCGATATGTTATGTTGAGAAACCTCAAAAGAAGAATGCAGCTCGAGTTAGTGAGGGACACAATGAAATTTGCGGAAGACCTATGTAGCGATAGTCCTTCCCCATAGCTGATTCCCACGACACACGTTTCAATGCACTCCTCAAACAACTATGACCAGTCTGCTAATGGGACACACAGACGAGGACAAATTTGAAATGTCCAAAAAATCAATGAATAAATGTTCGTAATAAGGAAAATTTGACTGATATATTTAAACAAGCGTTAGTAATAAGACAGATGGTGTTGTTCATCAGCTATATCTTGCTCATGTTAGGCCCCATTTATATTTTGCAGTTCAGGTTAAAAAAGGACGCTGGGATTTATAATTGAAGTGTTAGTAACAAAGAGCTGGTGTTGTTCTTCAGCTATATCTTACTCTGGATAGGCCCCATTTACATTATGCATTTCAAATTTGGTCTCCGTATTATAGTATGGATATAAATTCACTTGAACGTTTCCAGCGCAAGATGGCAAAGTTTATTCCCCAAATTAGAAAACTTTTATATGAAGAAAGATTTACCAAAGCTTAAATTGTAATCACTGGAGAGGCAAAGAGTTAGGGGTGACACGATAGAGGTTTAGATGTGGAAAAATGGACATACCAAAGGGAATAATAATATGGTATTAATAGGTCAACACAAGATAGAACACGCAACAATGGGTATAAATTGACAAGTTTAGATTCAGGAAAGACCTGGGTAAATACTGGTCCGGTAGCAGTGTTGTTGATTTGTGGAGCAATATCGGTGTATCATAATAGAAGTAGGATTCCTTGAGTGTTTCAAGCATAGGTTAGAAATTCATATATGAATGATGTTATGTGGATATAAATAAGATCTGTCTCGAATGGGCCAAAAGGCCTTCTGCAGTTCCCTTCAATCTGCCTCATATGGCCAGTAAACGTTCTGCTGTTACCTTTATTTACATGTTCTAATGCGTACAAGTTCATGAATGGACATATCAAAAGAAAATAAATACTATGGTATTAAAAGTATCAACACCAAACAATGTGTATGAATTGAATAAGTTTAGATTACGGAAATGCCTGGGTAAATACTGCATTAGTAAAAGGGGTGCTAATTTGTGGAACCAATTACCGCGTAAGATAAAAGATGTTGGATCCATTGATTATTTCAAGCGTAGACTGGACATATGTACGAATTTGATTGGGTGGTTATAAATAGGAAAGGCCTCGTATGTTCCAATAGGACTTCTGCTGTTACCTTCATTCTTAAGTTCTTATAATAATACATAGGTAATGATGATAAAGTTACAGGATATGTGCTTGTTGGTGGTGAGATTGCAAAACTGATCTGAGTAATTACGACCAGTAAGAATGCAATACCAAAAGATTAATGCATACACAAACAAACCCACAGGCGCCGTGATGAGGGTGTACGGGAATGATGGGATCATCTCTGGCGTACATTCGATCCCTCTTAGTTGCCCTTGTGGATTTGTTCATATGATGCATCGCGCTATTGTAATTTCTGCGTGTATTTATGCGTACATGTTCGAAATAGGGAAAAGAGGATACTAAGAACTTTTTTCTCCAAGCGTTAGTAACGAAATACTTATTCTTCGGCTGCAAATTGCTCTTGTTATATTTCTGTATTCCAGTTTTGGTCGTTATATATACAATGGACATGAATTCACTGAAGAAATCGTCCAGCGATGGATGACAAAGTTAATTCTCCCTTGCTCTATTAGGACACGATTGCATGTCACCAGACTTCACCTGACTAGATTTAGTATATAATTCCGCCTGGGCAGCTCATACCTTCACTTGCGTGAACAGTCCTCTCCTGGTTGCACTGCATTCTTACTCTCGCCCATTTCTGTAGCCATGGTCAAGAGTAAGCCATCTGTGGAGATTTTCGTCTTGCCCAACAAGCTTCTGATGATTAAGGAGCAAGTAAGAATAATGGAACTCTCAGTATCCAAGATCTTCAAACTCAGGCGCCGCAACAAAGCTTGCACCGATATGTTGTTGAGAAACTCAAAAGAAGAATGCAGCTCGAGTTAGTGAGGGAACAGATGAAATTTTCGGAAGACCCCTGACTAGATTTAGTATATAATTCCGNGTACGGGAAAGATGGATCATCTCTGGCGTACATTGGAACCTCATCATTGCCCTTGTGGATTTGTTCATATGATGCATCGCGCTATTGTAATTTCTGCGTGTATTTATGCGTACATGTTTGAAATAGGGAAAAGAGGATACTAAGAACTTTTTACTCCAAGCGTTAGTAACGAAATACTTATTCTTCGGCTGCAAATTGCTATTGTTATATTTCTGTATTCCAGTTTTGGTCGTTATAATATACAATGGACATGAATTCACTGAAGAAATCGTCCAGCGATGGATGACAAAGTTAATTCTCCCTCGCTCTATTAGGACACGATTGCATGTCACCAGACTTCACCTGACTAGATTTAGTATATAATTCCGCCTGGGCAGCTCATACCTTCACTTGCTTGAACAGTCCTCTCCTGGTTGCACTGCTGCCTTACTCTCGCCCGTTGCTGTAGCCATGGTCAAGAGTAAGCATCTGTGGAGACTTTCGTCTTGCCCAACAAGCTTCTCATGATTAAGGAGCAAGTAAGAATAATGGAACTCTCAATAGCCAAGATCTCCAAACTCAGGCGCCGCAACAAAGGCTTGCACCGATATGTTATGTTGAGAAACCTGAAAAGAAGAATGCAGCTCGAGTTAGTGAGGGACACAATGAAATTTGCGGAAGACCTATGTAGCGATAGTTATTCCCCATAGCTGATTCCCACGACACACGTTCCAATGCACGACTCAGACAACTATGACCAGTCTGCTAATGGGACACACAGACGAGGACAAATTTGAAATGTCCAAAAAATCAATGAATAAATGTTCGTAATAAGGAAAATTTGACTGATATATTTATCCAAGCGTTAGTAATAAGACAGCTGGTTTTGTTCATCAGCTATATCTTGCTCATGTTAGGCCCCATTTATATTTTGCAGTTCAGGTTAAAAAAGGACGCTGGGACTTATAATTAAAGTGTTAGAAACAAAGAGCTGGTGTTGTTCTTCAGCTATATCTTACTCTGGATAGGCCCCATTTAGATTTTGCATTTCAAATTTGGTCTCCGTATTATAGTATAGATATAAATTCACTTTGAACGTTTCCAGCGCAAGATGGCAAAGTTTATTCCCCAAATTAGAATAACTTTTATATGAAGAAAGATTTAACAAAGCTTACATTGTAATCACTGGAAAGGGAAAGAGTTAGGGGTGACACGATAGAGGTTTAGAAGTGGAAAAATGGACACAACAAAGGGAATAATAATAAGGTATTATTAGGTCAACACAAGATAGAACACACAACAATGGGTATAAATTGAGCAAGTTTAGATTCAGGAAAGACCTGGGTAAATACTGGTTCGGTAGCAGTGTTGTTGATTTGTGGAGCAATTTCCGTGTTACATAATAGAAGTAGGATTCCTTGAGTGTTTCAAGCATTGGTTAGAAATTCATATATGAATGATGTTATGTGGATATAAATAGGATCTGCCTCGAATATGCCAAAAGGCCTTCTGTAGTTCCCTTCATTCTGCCTCATATGGCCAGTAAGCTTTCTGCTGTTACCTATATTCACATGTTCTAATGCGTACAAGTTCATGAATGGACATATCAAAAGAAAATTACTATGGTATAAAAGTATCAACACCAAACAATGTGTATGAATTTAATAAGTTTAGATTACGGAAATGCCTGGGTAAATACTGCATTAGTAACAGGGGTGCTAGTTTGTGGAACCAATTACCGCGTAAGATAAAAGAGGTAGGATCCATTGATTGCTTCAAGCGTAGACTGGATATATGAATTTGATTGGGTGGTTATAAATAGGAAAGGCCTCGTATGTTCCAATAGGACTTCTGCAGTTACCTTCATTCTTAGGTTCTTATAATAATACATAGGTAATGATGATAAAGTTACAGGATATGTGCTTGTTGGTGGTGAGATTGCAAAACTGATCTGAGTAATTACGACCAGTAAGAATGCAATACCAAAAAATTAATGCATACACAAACAAACATACAAGCGCCGTGATGAGGGTGTACGGGAAAGATGGGATCATCTCTGGCGTACATTGGAACCTCATCATTGCCCTTGTGGATTTGTTCATATGATGCATCGCGCTATTGTAATTTCTGCATGTATTTATGCGTACATGTTTGAAATAGGGAAAAGAGGATACTAAGAACTTTTTACTCCAAGCGTTAGTAACGAAATACTTATTCTTCGGCTGCAAATTGCTATTGTTATATTTCTGTATTCCAGTTTTGGTCGTTATAATATACAATGGACATGAATTCACTGAAGAAATCGTCCAGCGATGGATGACAAAGTTAATTCTCCCTCGTTCTATTAGGACACGATTGCATGTCACCAGACTTCACCTGACTAGATTTAGTATATAATTCCGCCTGGGCAGCTCATACCTTCACTTGCTTGAACAGTCCTCTCCTGGTTGCACTGCTGCCTTACTCTCGCCCGATTCTGTAGCCATGGTCAAGAGTAAGCCATCTGTGGAGACTTTCGTCTTGCCCAACAAGCTTCTCATGATTAAGGAGCAAGTAAGAATAATGGAACTCTCAGCAGCCAAGATCTCCAAACTCAGGCGCCGCAACAAAGGCTTGACCGATATGTTATGTTGAGAAACCTGAAAAAAGAATGCAGCTCGAGTTAGTGAGGGACACAATGAAATTTGCGGAAGACCTATGTAGCGATAGTTATTCCCCATAGCTGATTCCCACGACACACGTTCCAATGCACGACTCAGACAACTATGACCAGTCTGCTAATGGGACACACAGACGAGGACAAATTTGAAATGTCCAAAAAATCAATGAATAAATGTTCGTAATAAGGAAAATTTGACTGATATATTTATCCAAGCGTTAGTAATAAGACAGCTGGTTTTGTTCATCAGCTATATCTTGCTCATGTTAGGCCCCATTTATATTTTGCAGTTCAGGTTAAGAAAGGACGCTGGGACTTATAATTAAAGTGTTAGAAACAAAGAGCTGGTGTTGTTCTTCAGCTATATCTTACTCTGGATAGGCCCCATTTAGATTTTGCATTTCAAATTTGGTCTCCGTATTATAGTATAGATATAAATTCACTTTGAACGTTTCCAGCGCAAGATGGCAAAGTTTATTCCCCAAATTAGAATAACTCTTATAATAATACATAGGTAATGATGATAAAGTTACAGGATATGTGCTTGTTGGTGGTGAGATTGCAAAACTGATCTGAGTAATTACGACCAGTAAGAATGCAATACCAAAAAATTAATGCATACACAAACAAACCCACAAGCGCCGTGATGAGGGTGTACGGGAAAGATGGGATCATCTCGTCGAAATATGCAATAAAAACAAGGTTTCTCGCCTAATCAATGTCCTACTCGCTACTTTACCGAGATACAAATGGTTGATTGAAATAATGTATTTAATGTGCATTTTCTATTAAATACGAGTTTGCATCATATATATCGTATATGTAGTGAATTCGTTCACTACATGTGAGAGAGGGGGCTTACTCCCGCCGTTTACCCGTTAGACCTCCTCCAGTCTCCGGCAATGTTCTGGCACAGAGAAAGCTCCAACGGGTAACCGGCGGAAATAATCCTCCGCTCTCGCATGTAGTGAACGAATTCACTACATATATTCAATCAACCAATCGTACCTGCGAATACTTGCAGAGAGCCAGAATTTGCTCCAAAATATGGCTCAAGGTTCGAATTGGGATGGTTGGGATATTTTGAAAACTTCAGGGTGGGTTTGGGCAAAATGTTACCCATCGCCGCTCTCAGTAATTGGTATATTTTCGGTATAAAATTCGTTATTTCAAACTGCGAATACGCGCAGAGAGCCAGAATTTGGCCCCAAAATGTTGCTGAAGCGACGAATTTGGGAAGTTTGGGATATTTTTTAAACTGCAGGGAGGGTTTGGGAAAAATGTGATCCATCGTTGCTATCAGTAATTGGCATATTTTCGTTATTAAATGTCGTAATTTCAAACTGCGAATACGTGCAGAGAGCCAGAATTTGGCTCCAAAATATGGCTCAAGGGCCGAATTTGTGACGTTTGGGATATTTTGAAAACTGCGATGGGGGCTTGGGCAAAATGTGACCCATCGCTGCTCTCAGTATATGGCATATTTTCGGTATAAAAATTCGTAATTTCAAACTGCGAATACGTGCTAGAGCCAGAATTTGGCTCCAAAATATGGCTCAAGCGTCGAATTTGAGATGTTTGGGATATTTTAAAAACTGCAGGGAGGGTTTGGGCAAAATGTGACCCATCGCCGCTCTATGTAATTGGCATATTTTCGGTATAAAAATTCGTAATTTCAAACTGCGTATACGTGCCGAGAGCCAGAATTTGGCTCCAAAATATGGATCAAGCGTCGAACTTGGGTTGTTTGGAATATTTTGAAAACTACAGGGAGGGTTTGGGCAAAATGCGATCCCTCGCTGCTTTCAGTAATTGGCATATTTTCGTCATAAAATTCGTAATTTCAAACTGCGAATA
Source organism: Procambarus virginalis (assembly GCA_020271785.1). Classification (NCBI taxonomy): domain Eukaryota; kingdom Metazoa; phylum Arthropoda; class Malacostraca; order Decapoda; family Cambaridae; genus Procambarus; species Procambarus virginalis. The sequence continues at coordinate 109,003 of WNGS01168853.1, forward strand.
CATGCAGAGAGCCAGAATTTGGCTCCATAATATGGCTCAAGGGTCGAATTGGGATGTTTCGGAAATTTTGAAAACTGCAGGGTGTTTGGGCAAAATGTGACCCATCGCCGCTCTCAGTAATTGGCATATTTTCGGTATAAAAAATCGTAATTTAAATCTGCGAATACGTGCTGAGAGCCAGAATTTGGCTCCAAAATGGCTCAAGGGTCGAATTTGGGATGTTTTGGAAATTTTGAAAACTGCAGGGGTGTTTGGGCAAAGTGTGACCCATCGCCGCTCTCAGTAATTTCATATTTTCGGTATAAAAAATCGTAATTTCAAACTGCGAATACGTGCTGAGAGCCAGAATTTGGCTCCAAAATATGGCTCAAGGGTCGAATTTGGGATGATTCTGATATATTTTAAAACTGCAGGGGGGTTTGGGCAAAATGCGACCCATCGCTGCTCTCAGTAATTGGCATATTTTCGGTATAAAATCGTAATTTCAAACTGCGAATAAGTGCAGAGAGCCAGAATTTACCTCCAAAATATGGTTCAATCTTCGAATTTGGAATGTTTGGGATATTTTGAAAACTGCAGGGGATTTAGGCAAAATATGACCCATCGCCGCTCTCAGTAATTGGCATATTTTCGGTATAAAAATTTGTAATTTAAAACTGCGAATACGTGCAGAGAGCCAGAATTTGGCTCCAAATAATGGTTCAAGCGTCGAATTTGGGATGTTTGTGATATTTTGAAAACTGCAGAGGGGTTTGAGCAAAATGTGACCCATCGCTGCCCTCAGTAATTGGCATATTTACGGTATAAAAAGTCATAATTTCAAACTGCGAATAAGTGCAGAGAGCCAGAATTTGGCTCCAAAATAGGGCTCAATCGTCGAATTTGGAATGTTTAGGATATTTTGAAACCTGCAGTGGGGGTTTGGGCAAAATGTGACCCATCGCTGCTCTCAGTAATTGGCATATTTTCGGTATAAAATTTGAAATTTCAAACTGCGAATACATGCAGAGAGCCAGAATTTGGC
>WNGS01168856.1:2572-18379 GCA_020271785.1 Procambarus virginalis
CTTCATGTTTCTAAAAAAAAAAGAAAAAAAAAAGAAAAAAAAAAAGGTTACTGCCACTATGGGCCAGTAACCGTTTTTTTGATGTTATAAGCTATTTTTATAGTATCCGACCCCAAGTCGGTAGTACGCTTTCAAGAACTGTAGTAGTGCAATGAAGAAATAAGGGGGGAATAAACAAGACACTATTCCCTTCACCAATATATTTAAGCCTTCACCGTTAAAAATATCTTAAATAAAATAGATTATGACTACACGTATTTACAGTAGTGGCACTTTCACTCAGGACACTACTGTACTACGTTGGCAGTGTTCAACTCCAGCTTTTCCACCGCCCAGTACCTTGTGCACGTGTACTGAAAAATGCAGGCGCATTCATCTTTTACGTGAACCAGTCCACCAACACTGTCTCATGAGGTGCCTACACCCCACTTTCGTTCTCCAGCAAGCCACTGGCAGAGGACTTCAGCAACACGCTGACAGGGGTCACAAACAACCGTATATAGGGGTAGCTAGCCCCTGGCAGAAGCCTCTAGCAACCGGCTAGCAGCACTTCACTGTCGTCCGTTACTCACCCAAGCCAATCCTGGGGTACACCAATTTCTACCGACTGTGTAATTTAGCAGCTAACTAACTGCTCAGATCGACGGTAGCTTACGCAGTCTTCCAGGACCAAGCTGAGAATACGTGGACTGCCCAAGGTAAACTGCCTTCCTCAGTACGACTGCCTCCACACATCACCTCTATGGATGTAAAGTGTCATTAGTTACATGGACGGTACACTGGGGAAACCATGAGGTAACACCCATTCGCCTGGGAGTTGACATGATGCTCTGTAGCGCAACAGATGGTGCCGAGTGTGACACGCCATTCATTGGAGGTCATCCACGGCGACCTCTCTTGCTGACTAGGGCAGGAAACAGGAGCCATTGATCGCTATCACGGCACCACCAATAGATGGCGTTGTCCACGTAGCGTCCAATACCAGGGGAGTTTGAGTGCAGACTGATAGATGGCGCTGGAATTCCAAGCCACACTCACACGATGGTGCCGATAGCGTAACATCTCCCCACCAAAAAGATTTTGGTTTGTATACTAAAAAGAGAATAAACCAAATTAGCATGTTGAAATACATACAATCAGACATACATAGACAATGGACCAATGCATGACAGGAAGTCCTGCTTGAACTGCATTAGTAGAGGGGTCTGGCACAGAGTGATAACCAAGACCATGGGCAATGGTCTAACTGATGTGAACTCCGATGCTCTGATGTTCCTGTCAGGTACAAAGTTACTTAATGCGCCTCAGGTACCGAGGTTCGGTAGGGGATCGAAGCATTGGGAAGAACAGACAACATCGCCCTGAACCATGGTACTGCTGGTGGCTGCATGCAGAAGGCGTTTCTTGTACTGTTCTGGCAGTCCTTCAGGGAGACAGGAATCTGGAATACAGAAGACTATGATGACTTTGGGTAACAGATACAGCCTGGTAATACATACTTACGGCGTGACCAATGGCTAGGTCTGCACATATTCCCATTGGAACTGCTTGTATACTAATGAGGAGTGCGTTCGCTCTTGCAACGTCAGGTCAACCAAAGTTCCGTATAATGATGGTACTAGGCCCATCAACTACACGAGGGATGTCAACCTGTCGAGAACGGTCACTCATTAAAACATCTGTTACATTACCATAATCATCAATCACCTCTGCGTCCCTTTTTCTGTCTGCAACACTCATGGGGCGAAAGTCCTGTCCCTGATAACGTTCCATGATGCTTAGAGGAGTTATCATCGGCTGGTCCGTCCACTGATCCATGGTCACTTTCCTTAGAGCAAACATGAGGATAATACAAAATCTACACAAGAAACATTTGGCTAAACGAGGGACAACTTTCACAAGTCTACAATGTCCATAACTGGCTGTTTCCATTAGCCTGGTTTCGAACATGGAGGGCACTAGAACCTGTGCATATACCTCTAACGTCTGGAGAGTCCTTGGTCAGTTGCGTGAGCACCGCACCTTGCCATTCCTCACGTTCTGGTTATTTGCCATCGCTCCAGACTCTGGAGTATCTGTGGGTGCTTCCACACGAGGTTCCTTCTCTGGTTCAGTCATCCTGGTCGTTCTACCGCAATGCTTCTGTTCGGGAGTGTAGTCAGGAGAATCTGTTGGAATGCTTTCAACAATCTGTTTGGTAGAAGTAGGGTTAAACAAATCATGTGGTTTCAACTCTGTCTGCACCTGGAATCTGGTCTGTGCTGCTACTTTAGGTGTTACTATTTCATCTGGATCGTTCCCAACTCTGGGATGGTTGTTGTCCAGACCCATTGCCAAGTCATTGGCTAGTATTACCTCTATCCCATTTATAGGAAGGGTATCAACTACTGCCAATGCACACGTGCCGCTGAAATAGGGCAATTCTAAGTGTACTTGTACTAAGGGGGCGACGTACCGCGTCGAGGGAAATCCATCTAGAATAACCCTTTGTTTCCCATCAGTACACACTCCCTCGGGTAATGCGTTTCTCACGATCCGAAACTGGGCTGCTCCACTATCTCTGAGCACTACCAGTCTCATCATTCGACACATACCCGCTTGAAGTGTAAGGGGCAAACAATCCTTGCTTCCTCTGCATTCCTACTGAGAGACTGGGTGTTTACTGGTGGGGGTTACACAATTCACCAGCATTACTTCCCTATGCGGGTCGTTACTTCTTCTACCGCGACACTTGGCAGCAATGTGCCCTCTCTGCCCGCAGGTACAACACGCTAGGTTTCTCCTAGGACTAATTCGTTTTGGACTGTTAGGACTAGTCCGTCGTGGACTGCCTGGGGGGCGTCTTCAAGGCACTTTGTGGGACGGTTCTTTCTTCTTCTGGTTGACATTTGTCAAATAGTCTTGGGTAGCTTTTCTGGATATTCCTGGTAGAAGGCCGGTGCGTCAGAATTTATTCCTCAGCCATGATGGCTGCCGCACTCAGGTTTTCTACCTGCTGTTCATCCAGGTATGTCTAGATCTCCAGTCAGACCTTCCTTGAAGTCTTCTAATAGAATGAGCTGTTCAAGCTGCTCCTTTGTCTCTACCTTCCGAGAAGTGCACCATTCATGGAACAGCCGTTCCTTGATACTTGCAAACTACATGAAGGCGTGATCGGATGTCTTCTTCAGGTTACGGAACTTTTGCCTGCAAGCTTCTGGTACCAACTGTTAAGCCATCAGCACCACCACCTTAACAGCATCGTAATAACTGGAATCAACCACCGACAATGTGGAGTATGCGATTTGGGCCTTTCTAGTCAGAACGGATTGGATCCGTTCTGACAGATGGCCCAATTTTCTTGTGGCCAATCCAATGATACAGCTACCTTCTCAAAAGCGGTAAAGAACGTTGAGACTTCTTTCTTGTTGAATTTAGGAACCGTTTTAATGTTCCTCACTGGCTCAAAACTACTCGTTTCCCTCCTACCACCTAATTTTAGCACTTCCAATTCGTGTTATCTTTCCTTCTCTTTCTTGCTCTTCTCTCCTTTTTTTCCTCTTGTCTTGCTCTTTCTTTCCTTTCCTCTCTTCCCTTCTCTTTCTTCTAGTTCAAAACGTTTCATTTCCATTTCTCTTTCTAGTTTTTCTTTTTCTAGTTCTAGTTTTTTGCCACTATTTTGCGATTTATTTTTAACTCACGCATTTTTACAGTTAGTAAACTTATATTCAGTTCACTCGTGTCACTCACCATCACTTCCGTGGTCTTCCTTTTCAGTGGAAGCCATAACTTGTTATGGCTCCTTGTAATAGTCCCCGTGGTGTAGTGGTAAGACACTCGCCTGGCGTTCCGCGAGCGCTATGTCATGGGTTCGTATCCTGGCCGGGGAGGATTTACTGGGCGCAAATCCTTAACTGTAGCCTCTGTTTAACGCAACAGTAAAGTGTACTTGGTTGTAACAACGATTCTTCGCGGCGGGGATCGTATTCCAGGGACCTGCCCGAAACGCTACGCGTACTAGTGGCTGTACAAGAATGTAACAACTCTTGTATATATCTCCAAAAAAAAAAAAACTTTTCTTTTTACTCTGTGCCTCGCTTTTTTGCTTTTCATCGGTCTTTAATCCTTAAGCTGCTAAGGGGGTCCTGGGGAGATTTACACCCCTATTCACAAGAAAATTTTTTTTAATTATTTTGTCTTCTACAAATGTTAATTTGTGTTCCCTGAGCACAGGAAAAATAAAAAAAAATCGTAGGCGACATATTTTGGCCGCAATAGGCCGAGGAAGTCTGGCAAAATGTGGGCGTTGACAGAGCAGTCGTCAGTGGCGGTCAGTCACCCCGAGCTGACAGGTGGGAGTTGCCACAAAGATATTACCCAATTATTTTAATGTCTGATTTTTTCTTAGTTTTTTGCAATAATATTGTTCAATAGTGTGTAGTGTGATAGATTTATATAATAAAAGGGGTGAATCACCGCTATACTCAAAAGTATGGTGTGCATATTAGTGATTCAAATATGTTCTTAAAACAGTAAACAGAGTTTTGCTGTTATTACACTATACACAGGTTATATATAAGTATCTGCACGTTTTGTTCACCACAAACCACTAAGTTGGTATTACGAGTCGAAAAGCAACGAGGAGTGACCGGCCACACTCCAGCCAGCCACTCGTTGCCACAACCTCAACAATGCCTCGCTCGCCCACTTTCTCCTCCCATCATAATTTTTTTTATTTTATTCACTATATACAGACGTTATATATAAGTAGCTAGATGTTTTCTTCAACATAACTGTACATCTAAGCTGATAGTTAGTTTAGGCACTAAGAGACGTCGCTACACAAAGTCATCTGGAAGCTGCCTCCCTCACTCATTCAAGTTCACACGCACTAAAATTTTTCCCAACATTACCGTTTGTGGTGTTATTACACTATATACACACATATATAAGTATCTACATGTTGTATGCACTGTAACTGTACACCTAAGTGTTGGGATTGAGCACTACAGATGTTGGAGGGAGCATGTTTGGAGCAGATGCTCTTTTGTTTATGATCTTGTTAACAATATTTCATGTACCTGATTTTTGTTTTGTTGTTGTTACTGGCGGAGAATAAAACCATGTGGACGAAGATCGTTTCTCTGACCAAAACCATTGTAGTGGCGACGAGGATTAAACATCTCCGGCAGAGAGCCTGGGTACGAGACGTGGTGTGAGGATCAAGAGAGAGCAGGGTACGTCGTGTGGACGAGTGGACGCTTCGCATACAAGTTGAGTGTGCTACCACCGTGACAATGACTACGCCGCTCATGTCAATGGAGCCGTTAAACACTGCCAAGATCTCGTTGGACCTGTGGCTCAGCCTGCTGGAAGCACACTTTCAGTGCCGGGAGATTAAGGAAATTGAAATTGAAATTGAAATAAGTTTATTGATGTAAAATACACACAAAGGGATGAGGTAGCTCAAGCTATTCTCACCCCGTTCAGTACATCGTGTTAATACATACATATACACACATCACAAACAATAATCATATTACCAAACATTCTGAGAGATAAACATATACATTTCCTCCTTCACGAGAAGTATGATATCAGACGTACACAAATACTTTTATGACCTAGGTATACTGTATAGACAATTTGCAAGAGACATGCAGATAATTCAACAAAATATTACAGTCTTGGTGCAAAATTCTTATATCTCTCAAGAATTTCATCAACCTTTCCGTTGTGACACATCCAGGCTATTTGTTCAGGAACAGTCCTTATCTCAGTGTTTCTATATACATTAATCAACGGACAATCAAGAACATAATGGGCAAGGGTGTGAGACCTTAACATACCACATAGTTTACACTTCGTGTCATTATCATGAACACCTATCCCATATTCCCAGTAATATTTGTACCCAAGCCTGAGCCGCATGTACACAGAGTCACTCCAAGCATTTCTCCTTTTACCATAAGTGAAATGGGTGTTTTGACTCACAAGCATGTAGTGTTGCATGGTTTGACTTCTCTCATACATTAGATCTCTCCTCTCCGCTCCTGCCTGTGCCTGAATATTTCTGATTTTGCTTCGAATTTGTCTCATTGTGAATTCACATTCAATGTCAACTTGTGGTTTTGATGTGGCACGTTTGGCCAAGTCATCCGCCACCTCGTTGAGCACTATTCCAACATGAGATGGAATCCACATGAATTTCACACTATGTCCTTTCAGCTGTATCTCAGTTATTCTTCTCTTACAATCCTCAACTATGGAGACGAAGACTGGGTTTCGACTGTTTAAGGACTCAAGTGCTCCTCGGCTATCGACAAATACAAAAACATTTTTGTCGTCATGACGTACTTCCTCCAAACATGCCAGAATGGCCTGCAGTTCAGCTTGTGTGGATGATATATAATTACTAAGCCGGAGTTCAATTATCCTGTCCACAGTCCCAAACTCCGTATATTCCCTTATTAGGACACCACACCCTGCCCTGCCATCCTCCGCCACCGACCCGTCACAATATACATGTAAACTGTTGTCTCTTGGTAACCGAGATATCATGCTTCCATACAAACACCGTAATTGTCCCGGTTCATGATGAATCTTTTTCACCTTGAGGGGTGCAATTTCGACTTCTATTTTCTGTACTTTCCATGGAGCAGACATATTACACTGTCGAGAGGGTTTACAGCAGTCAAGTACATCGTATTCCCTGAGGTCATGAGCTAATCCCCTCGTGTAGCGTGTCTCCCTCAGTTTCCTGGAAGTGTGTACGTCACTCAGGCAGGTCTGAACGCTCTCAAACAGCTTATCCCCTCCTTTTCTCAGCATGAAACGAATAGATACTCTAGTGTTAATGTCACAGACTATCACACACACTCTGTAAATTTAATTCCATTCTCATTATTTCAATCATTGCATTTCTTTGACATCCAAGAATAATCCTCATAGCCTCGTTCTGTATCAGCTCTATTTTTTTGAGTCTGCCTTGGCCTGTGTAAGACAAAACGGGTGCTGCGTAGTCTATCAGGGACCGAACAGTGCTTATGTATAACATCCGCAAGATAGGTACCCCAACACCTTTACCAGAAAAAGCCAGTGCTTTTAGAGGATGCAGACGGGCTTTACATAAGGTGCTGATATGATTTATTTCAGCATTTTTACTCTCACATGTGTATCCAACATACATGCCCAGATACTTGTACTGATTAAGAGGAGATTAAGGAGGATGCCAACAAGAAAGCGGTACTTTTAGTTTCACTGGGCTCGGAAGCATATAGTGTTCTCGGAAATTTGTGTGCACCGGAGCTACCGCACACGAAGACCTATGTAGACCTGATTGCTCTGCTTAAACGTCAGTATGTGGTGAAACCGTCATATCACAGGAGTTTGATGGATTTCCAGAAGAGGACGAAAAAGCAGCACGAATCAGTACAGGATTTATTTGCGGATTTGAAGTCTTTGGCTAACCTCTGCAACTTCGGAGCACAGTTGGACGGTAGGGTTAGGGACCAGTTGTTCATGGCAGTGGAAAAGAAGAATTATTTCCCTAACCTGGTGGCAGAAAATTTGGATCTACAATCGATGACTTCATGGACAGTGCTCGAGAAGATATTGAACCTGGAAAGGGCTTTTGGAAGTAAGACTTCTACTCGGGAAATTATGGTCGTACAGGGTCAGACCAGATGCAAACACTGTGGATACAGGCACATAAGTAGCAAGTGCAAGTTTCGTGCATATATATGCAACTTTTGTAACAAGGAGGGACACTTGCAGAGAGTGTGTAGGGAATTTCTGAACAGGAACAACAAGGCCTGGGAGAGGAGACGACCAGGAAGAAGAGGGAGTGGTACTGTAGTCAAGGCGGTAGAGGAAGGTAAACCGTCTGAAGAAGCTGCAGGCGAGGAAAACCAACTATATTCGGTGAAAGAAAAGGTATGTTCAGTGAAGTCACAAGTGGTGAATTTTGTAATTAATGGGAAGTTAGTTCCCTTGGAACTGGACACTGGTGTGGCAGTGTCAACATTGTCTAGAGATTGGGCAGATACCTTGCAATTGAATGTAAAACCAGGTAAAAAATCTTTAAGTGCTTATGATAATGTACCGATTAAGGTCTATGGCAAGGTATCGGCAAAAGTAGGTTATAATGGAAAAGAAATTGTCCAAGATTTTTATGTAGTGGATTCACATAATCCTAGCCTATGTGGTAAGGATCTAAAGGAAAAAGTGGGAATTTTCTTGGCGGGCTTAGATGAATTGTCGATAGTTAAAACAATTAAAAGTGCCGAACAAATGTTAGATAAATATTCAGTGGAGGCAGATAAGCCAATTAATAGCATGGTTGCAAAAATTCACCTGAAAAGTGGGGCTTCACCTAAATTTTTCAAGGCAAGAACAGTGCCGTTTCATTACAAGCAATTGGTAGAATCAGCCCTGGAAAAGCATGTGGCAGAAGGCATCTTAGAGCCAATTACACATAGTGAGTGGGCAGCCCCAATTGTACCAGTGTTGAAGGCAGATAGGAAATCCTTGAGAATCTGTGCAGACTTCAAGGAACTGAACAACCGCATACACTGTGAGAAGTACCCTTTACCTAAGATAGATGAGTTATTGTCAGTGGTCTGCAAGGGAGCAATTTTTTCTAAGATTGACCTGAAGGATGCTTACTTGCAAATTCCTGTAGAGGAGGAGAGCCAGAAATTGTTAGTGATTAATACCCACAAGGGGTTATTTAAGTATAAAAGACTTCCTTTTGGACTCTCCTCGTCTCCAGCAATTTTTCAGAGATTCATGTCCCAGTTGTTAGTTAACATTGAAGGTGTGGCTAGTTTTTTAGATGACATTATTGTATGTGGAGAGAATGAGGAAGTGCATGATGCTAGATTAGAACAAGTTTTGAATCTTTTGCAAAAGCACAATGTGAAGATTAATAAGGGAAAAACAACGTTGAAGACCAAGGCCATTGAATACCTGGGGTACCATATTTCAGGTAAGGGCTTTACTCCTTCTCACAAAAATGTAGCTGCTATAATAGATGCCCCAGCCCCAACATCAGTTGGGGAAGTACAGTCTTTTGTTGGGATGGTTACATATTTTTGTAAGTTTGTGAAGAACTTTTCAACAAAATTAGCACCCTTGTATGAATTGTTGAAAAAAGGGGCTAGATTTAAGTGGGCAGCAAGAGAGGAAAATGCATTCAGGAATATTAAGCAGGAATTGATCAATTCTCCAGTGCTCACTAATTTTACAGGTAGACTCCCATTAAAACTGGAGGTAGATGCTTCCCCAGTAGGAGTGGGTTGTGTATTATTACAGGAAGTAGATGGTCAGGATAAAGTAGTATATTTTGCTAGCAAGAAATTATCTCCTGCGGAACAGAATTATTCTCAGTTAGATAAAGAAGCTTTAGCTTTGGTATATGCTGTAAAGAAACTGAGGTATTTTCTGCTGGGGAGGAAATTTCTTGCTAGAACAGATCATAAACCCCTGCTAGGATTGTTTGGCAGAGGTAAGCAAGTTCCAGTTAATGCCAATGCTAGAATTCAAAGATGGGCATTACTACTCTCACAGTTTGAGTATGATTTAGAGTTTAAGCCAGGCAAGGATAATGTAGTAGCTGATGCATTAAGTAGATTGCCTGTGACAGAAGAATTAAATTCCAGTATTCCAGTGGAGTATGTTAACCTGGTGGAAGCTATGTCTTTTGAGGATATTTCATTCCAGACTATTAGGAAGGCAACTGGTAGAGATCCCAAATTAAGTCTGTTGTTGAAATATGTCAAATATGGTTGGAATGATAATTCATTATACAGCATTGCAGCATATTGTTATTGTCAGAGTATGCTGCAGTGAAGGCTGACCTTAGTATTCACCAGGATGTACTTTTGTATAGGAATAGAGTGGTGGTGCCTGGGGAACTGAGATGTAAGATTTTGGAACAGCTGCATGTAGGCCATAATGGCATAAATGCTATGAAAGCAGAAGCTAGAAGTTGGGTTTGGTGGCCAAAAATAGACCAGGATATTGCTGAGGTAACAAAAAATTGTCATATTTGCTTTAAGAATTATCAGAAACCCCAGGCCCCAGTACTTTCTTGGCCATGCACTGGAAAACCCTGGTCTAGACTTCATGTAGATTATGCGGGACCTATGGATAATAAATATTACCTAGTGGTGGTGGATTCATACACCAAATTTCTGGATGTGCATGTGTGTAATTCCACCACATCATCTGTAACTTGTGAATTACTAAGGAAAACATTTTGTAATTTTGGATTGCCAGACATAATTGTCTCAGACAATGCTCCTTATTTTGTTTCTGTGGAAATGGAGGATTTTTTTTAGAAAAAATGGTATTAAACATGTAATACCTGCCCCTATAATCCTTCTTCAAATGGTCTAGCAGAGAGAGCAGTGAGATCCTTGAAAGAAGGGTTAAAGCGGTTTACGGAAGGTACTATTAATACAAGGCTTTGTAGATTTTTATATAATCAAAGAAAAACTGTTCATTCTACTACTGGTAAATCTTCTGAATTACTGTTTAATAGACACTTTAAAGTGCACATGGAAGCAGTAAAGACAGATCCCAATAAAGAGAAATCGGTAACTAGCTTGGCCAGTCAGTTGGCTCAGGGAGAGGAATTGTTGTTTAATGAAGGGGATGCAGTATATGCAAGGAATTTTGGAAGTGGAAAGCCCTGGGTGGAAGGGAAAATTAGGGAAGTCCTGGGCCGCAGGAACTTCACTGTGCAAGTGCAGAGTTTTGGGAACAATAATTGGAAAAGGCATGCCGATCAGCTCATGCCAAGGTTCACAGGGAATTTTAAAGACCCTTCAGGTGGGGGTGGGGCAACTAGTGATATCCATCCTAATAATGAAGGGATAGCAGCACCTGCAGGTGACCGTGAGGCAGAGCAAGGGGCAGCAGAGGGTTATGGGGATACAGTCAACCCTATGGACTCTACAAGGAGTAATTCAGACGAATGTTTCCCAGAAGTAACAGGTCAGGACTTCCAGTTGAGAAAATCAGGAAGTCATACGACCGCCTGATAGACTTAACCTGTAGGGATAGAGTTTATTTAAAAGGGGAGGAATGTTGGGATTGAGTACTACAGATGTTGGAGGTAGCATGTTTGGAGCAGATGCTCTTTTGTTTATGATCTTGTTAACAATATTTCATGTACCTGATTATTGTTTTGTTGTTGTTACTGGCGGAGAATAAAACCATGAGGACGAAGATTGTTTCTCTGACTACAACCATAACAGTACAACCATAACAGTCTGGTTAAGTCATCTTTGCTATTTTTTATGGTTATATTCTGGCATACCCTTGTTCTATGTGTAGAGTAGTATACCTGGGGTGTAGTAAGTGTTTTAATGTGTTATTGTACTAGTTATTCCAAAGGGGGTCTCAGTGGAACCACGTGGTCCCCCTACCCTAAGCTGACTCTAACTTCAAGTGTTTTATAGTAGAGCTTTACCCTAGCTTGTTTTCAGTATAAAACCTTGTATCCTGCCTAGGTGGACCAAGGCTTTTAACGTAAGATTGTGTGGTAAAGTTTGTATTATATTGTTATTGGTGTGATGGTGTATGGGGGGCTGTTAAGGGGTTAATAAATAAGTAAGTTTGAACAGAGTATCCCTTTTTCCTGTGTGGGAGTACAATAATCTATCTCTAGACGTACAGGGTGTAGTAGCAAGTATTTATTACTGTGGATATTTTATTTTGGGGGCCGGGCCTTTTAGTTCTCCCATATCTTGATACCTCTGGATTCTACTTACCCTTACCCCTTAATAGTACCAGTTCCCCATAGCAAGCACACCATTTTTCATAACACTGACTCTGGAAAAACTTATGTCATAACCACTGAGGCACACCTCACTTCTTTCCTGGATGACTGTGGGATATCAGCTGAATAACCGGAACATAATTTGTAGACTCACATACAATCAAAGTGTACTTAAGCTCTGCCTTTCCTTTCCAAAGGTTTTTTATTTTTATTTTTGTTTGTCATCTTTGCCTGTTTTTTACTCTTAATTATTTGGTCTTAGTTAATCCCCTTGTCACTAAACTTAGGGCTTTTTATTACCCAGTTATATTTAAAGTAACTTGATATTTGTTTCTTGTAATCATTTATTGGAATTAATTAATAGTATAATTGTTTATATAAGCATCTACCTCAGTATCATAGTAAAATCTTCCACATGAATATACTCTCACCCTGTTTATTTTTACACTTAGATTTATATTAGAGTAAATTTCAAGATTTACTTAGATTTACATGTCATTTTTTTTCTCAGAATTATCTATTTGAACTCATTTTGTTTTCTTAGGTTCATACCAATTATAGGATTTTAATTAACCATTACTAAGCTAATTATCTTCAAGATCATTTTACTTTATGATTATTATTTTTCTTATTATTTTTTATTTTACATTTATATCGTCAGTCTCTACTGATTTTTTTGTTTTTTATTTTATCTAACTTCTGTGTCCTTCCTGGCTATCTATTGGATCTTTATTTTACTTCTAAATTGTTACTATTTTATTGTATTTGCTTTTATTATTGTGTTTTGCTATATCGTGTATCTTGTATCGTGATCCCTCTGCATCTCTATGCACACTGATATTGATCCTGATCAAAATCTTCTGTCTCATACCTACACCAACCAGCACATTGATCATCATTATTGCAAGTATTTCACAGCACACCAGGCTAAAAACAAACTCCAAAATAGCACCTGTTTATCAGTTTACAACCAAAATGTTAGATCACTTGGTAAACATTTTGACGATTTAAATGCATTTTCTGCTCAGGGGGAAAAAGACGCCAACTGGTTTGGGGCTATTTATTAAAATTGGAGATGGTAATTAAATTCTGCAGAACGTATTTTATAGAGGGAACAAATGTAACATACCCATGTCTACTGAGTACTAATATTTAACTTAAATTGTACACCCGTATTAAGTGAGTAAGCTTAGCCTAGTGACATGGTAAACACGTTCTGCAGAAACCTAATGTCAATGTAATGTAAACTAGTAATTATATAAACTTAGTAATTATATAAACTTGTTCAATCAATTATATAAACTAGTTCAGTCAATTATATAAACTTAGTAATTATATACCTTAGTAATTATATAAACTAGTTCAATCAATTATATAAACTTAGTAATTATATAACTAGTTCAATCAATTATATAAACTTATTAATTATATAAACTAGATCAATCAAGTGAATAGGCCACATAACACTTAACGGAGGCTGACTGGGCAAAGAATTAGCTGCGGACAGCAGGACACTTGGGGACCGGCGCTGCACCCCCACCGCAGGCCAGCTGGCCGGACCCCCCCCCCCCCCGAAGGGCGAGGCCCGCTGGCCGCGAGGCGGCCTCAAAGTGACAGAGCAACAACATCCCGCCTGACGTAGGATGTACAAGGTCGACCCCGTGTCGGTCGGAGGCGCTGCTGCGAGCCTCACGGATGTGTGGGGAGGTGGCAGAGCGGGAGTATAGGCTGCTATAAGGAGGAACATGCTAGCTCGGTACCGTGGCCGCGTAACCGTGCCCGTATGCCCGGAGAGGCCGTTAAAAAACAGTCAGGTGCCCCTGACTGAAAAAGGTACCAGTCCGGGGCTACAGGCAGATGCTGCCCCACCACAGCTTCCTTGGTGGGCTGATGGAGCGCCATCTTGACAAGCCATGGGCGTAGAGAGGCGAGATAACCCGCCGACAGTGACCCTGGGAGGAGTACGTACTGCAGGGTTTGGATCCCATGTAGGGAGGCTTTCCACCATGGCAAATGACTGTCCGATCCCGTGTATATCCTCGTCGCTGGAGCCCGCCCTCACAGGGACCAGTCCTGGAAGACTGGCCCCAGGGCGGGTGTGGGAAAGTGAAAGCCGTCCACACAGAGGCCGACTCCCCAGGGTCGACCCCGTGTCAGTCGTTGTCGCTGTGGCGAGTCCCACGGATGTGGGGGGGGGGGGGAGGAGGTGGCTTAGAGGCATGTGGGTCGCCACCCAGGATACCTCTCGTGGTGGCACGTGATCAGTGGTCCGCCTCTCGGGCCCCACCACGTGGTCCTTGATCATTCATATGGTGTTCCTCATGCACGTTCTACCGTGGATCTGGAAGTATTTAAGGCAGTAAGAGGGGGCAGAAGCTGGCATGCAGTGGTAACGTGTAAGACAACGGCACGGTTGTGGTGGGCCCACACCAAACGTGTACTGGTATCAGCGAGGCTGCAAGAGTGGGGTTAACTGGATGCTGCGCCTGTTGCGAGAGGCAGGAATGTTAGATTTGAATAAAGTTCCAAGCATAACTGAGTGGGGGGACTGAGAAGCCTGGCAAAGGTACTGCCAGATACAAAGGCCCTAACTCCTGGCACAAACTGACACCTCCACAGCGGAAACTAAGGGAAGTAGTGAAAAGACAGCGTCCAGTATTAGTTAAACGACCGTAAATGTAAACCCAGAAAGTAAATTGAACAGGCGTGAATGAGCGTAAAGCAAGAACCATGAGGCCCGTACTTCGCAAACGGTACATCCTAGCTGACTTTATGTAGTAGTATAGAGGCAAATAGCAGAGTAAACAACGTAAATGTAACCAGTGGTGAGTAACATAATTATGCAGCAAGACCAAGCGTAAAACACGGTAATAAATTCCTGAGGAAACGAACAGAATTGTAAAGCCAGAAAAAATGGCAAGAGGCAATGGCTATAACACCACAACTAGCGCCTCCTCGCTAACTTACTTAATAACTTAAGAGGCAAGCAAGTGAAACGACAACTGTAATCACAGCAAAGTAAACGACATGCAACATGGGCAATACATCAATTGTAGAATTAAACTGTGGTAGGCTAAATGTAACATTTAGGGCATAAATGGTGAACGACATAACGTACCCAGTAGTTACAAAACAAGCAAGAGCTAAACGAATATACAGTAATAGAGTTCAGAGGGAACTAAACATACATGCAGGGCCAGGAAATCTTAAAGCAGGAGACAGGGGCCCGCAACACTGCAACTAGAGCATCCTAGCTAACTCTGCTTAATAGCATTAATAGCAGAGCAAAAGTTAAGCAAACGCACTTGTAAATACAGCAAAATAGAATAAAACGTGCAGCATGTTTAGAACCATTTTTATAAGTTAAAGAAGCAAGCAGCGATGGTAGACCTTAACCCTAAACCCTCATTAACTTAACGTGTATAACGCAAGCAGCAATAGACAGAATTGTGCAAATAATGGATTAACTTAACGACCGTTGCCGAATGTTGAACTGCAAAATCGTGCCCCGGAACATCAGCGGCTGGAGCATCGCCGCTGGGACACCTGCAGCTGGACATCAGCGGCTGGGCATCAACATCTGATGGAAATAGCATCAACTGGCCACTTAGGGAAGACTTCAGTGGTAAGTAGGAGTCCGGCTGCAAGACAATTTAGGCAAAAGCCTGGAATATAACTGTCAGTAGAGAATAACGGGAACTGGGCATGAAGCTGGGAATACCATAAATTACTCTAAGGCTGGAAAGAGTGATAAATTGGTAAGGACAACGTCAGGTGGAACGCTGCAGCTGGGCTTCATGAGCCGTGTCATCGGCAGCTTGAACATTGGCAGCTGGGACAGCAGCGCCGCGGCCGGGACACGGCTGCCGGGAATCGACCATGGAACTGGGACGTCAGCGCCACCACCACTGCAACTAGCACATCCCGGCTGACATTACTTAATAACTTTTCTGGCGAGAGGCGAAAGCTAACAACCGTGAATGTAAAATCTGTAAAGTAAAACAGTAGATTGGATAATCGTGAAGCAAGAGGCGTGAGCC
>WNGS01168857.1:0-14792 GCA_020271785.1 Procambarus virginalis
GATCAGATGTAGTCAAGGGCAAGGCCTCGGATTCCATAATGCTTGAGTTGTGATTAACAGTATCAAAGGCTTTTCTTAGGTCAATGAAGAGTCCAATCTGAAACTCATTTTTGTCAAGGGCTGAGTAGAATACGTCAAGGAGACTAATGATTGCATCGTTGGTATTTTTGGGGGACCGGAAGCCAAACTGGCAGGGGCTGAGTATGTCGAATTTTACGAGGTAGGAATAGAGCTGTTTGTAAATAATTTTTTCAAATATTTTTGATAGAATGGGTAGATTTGATATTGGTCTATAATTGTTTATGTCCGCCGGATTGCCTCCTTTATGGACTGGCGTTACTCTTGCTTTTTTGAGGATATCAGGGAAGGTGTGACAGTCTATAGTTTTGTTGAACAGTAGAGCTATGGGTGGGGCAAGGGCATGGGAGGCGCTCCTGTATACAATGGACGGAATTTCACTGGTGTTCCCTGCCTTGGTTTTTAGAGAGTGTATGAT
The DNA here is from genome assembly GCA_020271785.1 of Procambarus virginalis. Classification (NCBI taxonomy): domain Eukaryota; kingdom Metazoa; phylum Arthropoda; class Malacostraca; order Decapoda; family Cambaridae; genus Procambarus; species Procambarus virginalis. The sequence continues at coordinate 497 of WNGS01168857.1, forward strand.
GGACACAATATCTGCCAGGCTGATTGGTGAAAGGAGAAGAGTTTGGATAGCTGCCTGAGAGATATGTGTTATATGTGTCTGAGTCTGTGGGATTTTACTGGCAAGATTAGCACCAAGCGATGAAAAGAAACTATTAAATTCATTTGACATTTCTAAATCAGTTGACGGTATATCCCCATCCTTGTAGAGTTTTATTTGGTTATGTGAGTGTTGTTTGGTTCCTAGGATACTAGAGATTCCAACTTCCAGTACTGATGTTAAGGACTATCTTACAGGTAACTATCCACAGTCTCTGTACCTAAAGCCTACTAATTCCACTGACGTCAATGAGATAATCCTTTCCCTTAAAACCAAGTCTAGTGCCCTTGATGATATACTTTAATTTACAAAAAAGCCTCCAGATCTTTAGCCCCTGCTATTGCATTGCTCTTCAACAAGTCACTTGAACTCCAAACCTTTCCAGATATTCTAAAGAAAGCGAGAGTAACCCTGTCCACAAATGTGGTGATCTCACAGATGTTAACAACTACAGACCTATATCAATCCTGCCTAACTTGTCAAAAATATTTGAAAAACTAATCTACAAGCAGCTTTACTCTTATCTAGCCAAACACAATATACTTAGCTCTTGTCAATATGGCTTCAGACCCAAAAAAAAGCACTAACGATGCACTTATTAGTATGATTAACTTGATTCATGCAGCTCTTGATAAAAATGAGTTCCTGTTGGGTTATTTGTGGACCTGCGTAAGGCTTTTGACACTGTCAACCACCAAACCTTCTTCTTAAATTACATCATTATGAGTCAGAGGACACTCCCTGCAATACCTCAAATCTTACCTTACTGACAGGCTCCAGTATGTTTCTGTGAATAATTCAATTTCTCCCACCCTACCCATCAACATTGGTGTTCCTCAGGGCAGCATACTTGGCCCTCTCCTCTTTCTCATCTACATTAATGACCTTCCAAATGCCTCCCAACACCTCAAACCAATTCTTTTTGCTGACGACACAACCTTCATTTACTCCAGTCCTGACCCCCTTGCTCTAAATGCCACAGTAAATACTGAGCTAAATAAAGTCCATCTTTGGCTAACTGCCAACAAACTCACCCTTAACATTGACAAAACTTTCTATATTCTGTTTGGCAATAAATCCTCTAATCAAATAAATCTCAAAATTAACAATACCCAAATTTGTAACAAATTAGATGGTAAGTTCCTTGCGTTCTCATTGACCACAAGCTGAATTTCAGGGACACATTCTAAAATTATCAAAAACCAGCGTTGAATGTAATGAAACGCCATTTTCTGGGTGAGTCCCGGAGGCCCCGGAGCTATCCCAGGTGATATGCTAATTTCAGACTTTGGCATCAGTCATGTGTATGGAGTTCTTAGGCCTACCGGAGACCACGGCCAGAACCGGGCCCCCTCAGAGAGGCAACGGGGAGCAATGGCCTATAGAAGCCCCCGTGTGGTTGGAAGCATTCTATGTCTGCCATCGACCGGGACAGGCACCCAGAAAGGTAAGCGCCCCAAAACAAACCCCTATTCTGGTTAAAATTGCTACCAAAATCCGAACTAGTGGATAGAACTCCCAAACAGAAAAACAAGCAAACTAGTGTGACGTCACACGTCACCGCGCCGCTGTCTGCGCAGCTCCCCCCTCCCGGGAGGGGGAAGGTGGAGCCCCAGACCTCCCACGCCGGCTATCCACCATCAGTTCTGAGGCTGGATGTCAAGACACGCGAAAAACCGCCGACCGGAGGGAGGGAGGGTTGCCGGGGAGCCTCCGGACTCACCCAGAAAATGGCGTTTCATTACATTCAACGCTGGTTTCTGGGGGGAGCCCCGTCGGCTCCCGGAGCTAACTACCCACAGAGGAAGATCAAAGGGACGGAACCGGGAGGCGGACACCACCCAAACAACCAAAACGCTAAAACCAAAGGAGCAGGAAAACCAGCGACCCGACCCCCAGAGGCAAAAGCCCAAAAGGAAAAGAGCCGACGAAAAACAAACCGGAACCGAAGAGGCACTACCAACCGAGGAGAAGACAGCACGCTGACCAGAAACCAGGATGGTGCAAGCGGCGCACGAACAGGCCGGAGGGGAAACGAAGCACAAGACAGCTTACTAAGCGGTGTAGAAGCAAGACCGAAAGCAAGCCAAAGCGACTCCGCCAGCGCCGCACAAAAAGAGAGGCGACAGTATGTGGCACGACGACGGCCCCCAACCCCCACCAAAAACCAGGCCGACGCTAACAAGAGGAACCACCTAAGAAGGTACAGGAAAAGGAAGGACCGCCAAACACCCATACTGCCGCCAAGAGAAACACGCAGGTGGGACACGACCACCAGCCGGAGGCGAGACCACGAGGCAGACGGAAGCAGCCCCGACAGGCCCTCCGAGCCCAGGAAAAGGCGGAGCCGCAAGAAGATCTCGGCGCGACCACCGAACTCAGGTGGTACAAGGAGATGGAACGTCTGCCAACAGACAAATCCCAAAGCAAGCAAACCCGCCAGGAGAACAATGACGGGGTCCGACGCGAGACATCGCAAGACCACAAAAAACCAAGTGGCAGGNAAACCACATCTAGTATCGGGCCCCTGCGAAAGGAAGATGGAACTTTCACCGATGACAACAAGAAATGAGCGAGCTACTGAGGAAGCAATACCTCTGTCTTCAGCGAGCCATTAAACGCACTAAAGATCGATAACCCAAATGAATTTTTCATGGATATGATACCAACATCAAATCATATATCAACGTCACCCTATCCCCACTGGATTTTGAAGAAGCCATAAACAGTATGCCTATGCACTCCGCACCAGGCCCGGATTCTTGGAACTCCATATTCATCAAGAACTGTAAAAAAACCACTATCGCAGGCCCTTCACATTCTGTGGAGACAAAGCCTAGATACTGGCGTTATTCCTGATATACTAAAACAGCAGAGATAGCACCACTTCATAAAGGAGGAAATAAGGCAGAGGCAAAAAATTACAGACCGATAGCACTAACATCGCACATCATAAAAATTTTTGAGAGAGTGCTAAGAAGTAAGATCACAAAATACATGAATCACAGCATCTCCATAACCCCGGACAACATGGTTTCAGAACAGGGCGCTCTTGCCTGTCGCAGTTGCTGGACCACTATGATATGGCATTAGATGCTATGGAAGACAACAACAAAACGCGCTGATGTAATTTACACAGATTTTGCAAAAGCTTTTGATAAATGTGACCATGGTGTTATTGCCCATAAAATGCGCTCAAAAGGAATTACCGGAAAAGTAGGCAGATGGATCTACAATTTCTGACCAACAGAACCCAATGTGTAATAGTCAACAAAATAAAATCCAACCCGTCAACCGTTAAGAGCTCAGTCCCCCAGGGTACTGTGCTTGCTCCAGTACTTTTTCTCATCCTTATATCGGACATAGACAAGAACACAACCTATAGCACTGTATCATCCTTTGCAGATGACACTAGGATCTTCATGAGAGTAGGCAACATAGAGGACACGGCGAACCTCCAGTCACATGTAGATCAGGTCTTTCTATGGGCTACAGAAAATAATATGGTGTTTAACGAAGACAAGTTCCAGCTCATGCGCTATGGAAAAAATGAAAATATAAAAACTGAAACCACGTACAAAACTCAGGCAAATCATAACATAGAACGAAAAGGCAATGTAAAGGATCTGGGTGTACTCATGTCGGAAGACCTTACCTTTAAAGAACACAATAAAGTAGCCGTCACAACTGCAAGAAAAATGACAGGTTGGATAACAAGAACTTTTCACACTAGAGATGCTATACCGATGATGACACTTTTCAAAACGCTTGTGCTCTCTAGAGTGGAGTACTGCTGCACAATGACAGCCCCTTTCACTGCGGGTGAAATTGCTGACCTGGAGAGCGTGCAGAGATCCTTTACTGCTAGAATCCACTCGGTAAAACATCTAAACTATTGGGACCGACTAAAGAGCCTAAATCTGTATTCCCTTGAGCGCAGGCGGGAGAGATACATAATAATTTACACGTGGAAAATATTAGAGGGGCTGGTCCCAAACCTGCACACAGAAATAACATCACATGAGACCAGAAGACATGGCAGGATGTGCAGAATACCCCCGTTGAAAAGCAGAGGTGCAACTGGTACTCTGAGAGAGAACTCTATCAACATCAGAGGCCCGAGACTGTTCAACACGCTTCCACTACACATAAGGGACATAACTGGCAAACCCCTCACAGTGTTCAAGAGAGAACTGGATAAGCACCTCCAAAGGATACATGATCAACCAGGCTGTGACTCATACGTCAGGCTGCGAGCAGCCGCGTCCAACAGCCTGGTTGATCAGTCCAGCAACCAGGAGGCCTGGTCGATGACCGGGCCGCGGGGACGATAAGCCCCGGAAGCACCTCAAGGTATCCTCAAGGTATCCCCATGAAACTGACAGGGAAAACTGTACTGCCATCGTGATCCAGGAATTGCGTACTAAGCTGAATTATTCAATCGAAGCAAGTGACATCAAGTCAGCTTATAGAGTGGGTACGAAATCATCTGGCACAAATAACAGGAAGATACGTGTGAAGTTAGATAGCTGCTCCCGCAAGTCTGACCTTATCACTGCTGCAGTCGGTGGGAAATCCAATGTTTATGTGAACGAATGTCTAACCAGATTCAGACAAAATCTCTTATATAAACTACGTGGAATCTGCAAAAGTTCCCCTGCTATTAAACATTGTTTTGTGTGCGATGGTAAAATAATAGTTAGGAAGACTGACTCTGGAAAAACTTATGTCATAACCACTGAGGCACACCTCACTTCCTTCCTGGCTGACTGTGGGATATCAGCTGAATAACCAGATCATAATTTGTAGTCTCACATACAACCAAAGTGTACTTAAGCTCTGCCTTTCCTTTCCAAAGGTTTTTTATTTTTATTTTTATTTTTATTTTTTGTTTGTCATCTATGCCTGTTTTTTTACTCTTAATTATTTGTTCTTAGTTAATCCCCTTGTCACTAAACCTAGGGATCTTATTACCCTGTTATATTTAAAGTAACTTGGTATTTTGTTTCATGTAATCATTTATTGGAATTAAGCAATAGTATAATTGTTTGTATCATCTACCTCAGTATCATAGTAAAATCTTCCACATTATAATACTCTCAACCGGTTTATTTTTACACTTAGATTTATATTAGAGTAAAATTCAAGATTTACTCAGATATACATGTCATCTTTTGTTTTCTTTCTTTTCGGAATTATCTATTTGAGCTCACTTTGTTTTCTTAGGTTCATACCAACTATAGGATTTTAATTAACCATTACTAAGCTAATTATCCTCAAGTTCATTTTACTTTATGATTATTATTTTTCTCATTATTTTTTATTTTACATTTATATTGTCAGTCTCTACTGATTTTTTGTTTTTTATTTTACCTACTTCTGTGTCCTTCCTGGCTATCTATTGGATCTCAATTTTACTTCTAAATTGTTACTATTTATTGTATTTGCTTTTATTCCTGTGCTTTCCTATCATGTATCTTGTATCGTGATCCCTCTGCATCTCTATGCACACTGATATTGATCCTGATCAAAATCTTCTGTCTCATATCTACACCAACCAGCACATTGATCATCATTATTGCAAGTATTTCACAGCACACCAGGCTAAAAACAAACTCCAAAATAACACCAGTTTATCAGTTTACAACCAAAATGTTAGATCACTTGGTAAACATTTTGACGATTTAAATGCATTACTCACAGCACTAGGTACTAACTTATCGTTCATTATTTTAACAGAAACTTGGCTAAATAAAACTATACCCAACTCTACAACTTAGCTGGTTATAAAGCCATTCATAACTGTAGGCCAAATAAAAAAGGTGGTGGCACAGCTATATATTACCGAGATACATTTATCTGCAACAGTATTATTAGTGACAGAGATGACTACTGTGAATATACTTTTGCTCAGTTTACAATTAAATCCCTTAAATCCTCATTGACTATTGGAGCCATCTATAGATTTCCCAATACTAACATAGCTTCTTTCTCAGACAACCTAAGTAATCTTATTATAAACAACAATCTCAACAAAAACCACATCATTCTGGGAGGAGACTTTAATATTGACCTGGGTCAACAAAATTGCTCTCAAGTTGACTATTTCCTTAACAGCATGAACTCCTGTATGCTAATCCCCACAATCACCAAACCTACCCGAGTCACTCAAACATCAGCCACTACCTTGGACCACATATGGACAAACATAACAGCTCCCCTTGTATCTGGTATAATCTACGACAGAACAACTGACCACTATCCTACCTTTCTCATAGCGAACATGGACATAACACCACCAAAAAGCAAGAAACTTTCATTTAGGCTACACAGTGAATCAGCTTTGGGCAATCTTACAGATGCATTTCACAATATTAACTGGGATTCTGAATTCAATAATACCCAGGATATAAATTCATTAGCTAACCTCTTCCTCTCCAAAACTCTAAGCCTCTACAACCTTCATTGTCCCCTTCTTACCAAGCAAGTAACTGACAAAAGATTAAACAATCCATGGCTCACAAGCGGCATTCTCAATTCAATCAACAAGAAACATGAATATGAAAAGAAACTTAGGATTGGCCTAGTTTCAAAGGAAGTAGCTAAAAGGTACTCATCAATGCTTACCAGTATCATAAGAAAGGCAAAACTTGCATATTATGTGAATAGATTCAATGAAGCAAAAGGCAACATGAAAAGCACTTGGAAAACCATCTCTAGTATCCTAGGAACTAAACAACACTCACATAACCAAATAAAACTCTACAAGGATGGGGATATACCGTCAACTGATTTAGAAATGGCAAATGAATTTAATAGTTTCTTTTCATCGGTTGGTGCTAATCTTGCCAGTAAAATCCCACAGACTCAGACACATATTAACACATATCTCTCAGGCAGCTATCCAAACTCTCTACTCCTTTCACCAATCAGCCCGGCAGATGTTGTGTCCATCATACACTCTCTAAAAACAAAGGCAGGGAACACCAGTGAAATTCCGTCCATTGTATACAAGAGAGCCTCCCATGCCCTTGCCCCACCCATAGCCCTACTGTTCAACAAATCTATAGAGTGTCACACCTTCCCTGATATCCTCAAAAAAGCAAGAGTAACGCCAGTCCATAAAGGAGGCAATCCGGCGGACATAAACAATTATAGACCAATATCAAATCTACCCATTCTATCAAAAATATTTGAAAAAATTATTTACAAACAGCTCTATTCCTACCTCGTAAAATTCGACATACTCAGCCCCTGCCAGTTTGGCTTCAGGTCCCAAAAGAGCACCAACGATGCAATCATTAGTCTCCTTGACGTAATCTACTCAGCACTTGACAAAAATGAGTTTCCGATTGGACTCTTCATTGACCTAAGAAAAGCCTTTGATACTGTTAATCACAACTACCTCTTACTTAAACTCCAGCATTATGGAATCCGAGGCCTTGCCCTTGACTACATCCGATCCTATCTTAGTGACAGACACCAATATGTAACTATCAATGAAACAACTTCTTCCACTCTACCAATTACCGTTGGAGTGCCACAGGGCAGTATCTTAGGACCTCTTCTATTTCTTATATATATAAACGATCTGCCTAATGTCTCTAATATTCTCAAACCTATATTGTTTGCTGACGATACTACTCTTATCTATTCAGACCTCAACCCACATACACTAAATAATGTTGTGAATAATGAATTAAAAAAAGTCCACTTATGGATGTCAACTAACAAACTAACATTAAACATCGAAAAGACTTACTACATCTTATTTGGAAGCAAATCATCAAATGCAATTCAGCTACAGATAGACAACATTAACATCAGTAATAAAAATGATGGCAAGTTTCTTGGCCTATTCCTAGACAAGAGACTCAACTTCAGCACCCACATTCAACACATAACTAAGAAAGTCTCTAAGACAGTTGGTATACTCTCCAAAATCAGATATTATGTTCCTAACTCTGCTCTCCTCTCTCTCTATTATGCTCTAATCTACCCCTATCTTAATTATGGTATCTGTGCATGGGGGTCTACCACTGCAAACCACCTTAAGCCCATCATCACCCAGCAAAAATCTGCTATCAGAATAATAACTAACTCTGCTTTCAGACAACACTCAGCTCCCTTGTTTAAATCCCTAAACTTGCTAAATATTAACTCCCTCCACACATTCTCTTGTGTCAACTACATCTACAAAACCCTGTTCTTAAATGCAAACCATGCTCTGAAACTCTCTCTGGACAGATGTAATAGGACCCATTATCACCACACCAGAAATAAATATCTCTTTGATATCCCCAGGGTCAAACTTAATCTGTGTAAACACTCTATGCAAATTAAGGGACCTAGTCTATGGAACTCACTCCCTAGTGAATTGAAAAACTGTAAAACTTTTGCCTTATTTAAAAACAAAACCAAAAAGTACTTAATTTCATCTTCTTAGTTTCCTACACTGAGCTTTATTTTTTGCTCTGTATCTAGTGTTACCCAATCTCCTAATTCTTATGTATTTAACCCAAACAACCTTATCATTGTGTTCATTGCTGTCTTCCTTTATGTGCTAGCCATTTGCTGTATTGTGCCTACCAAATTTTGTCAACTACCATTCAAGCTTTCATTGCAATCAATCTTAGCTACCTAAGTGCTTTATTATACTGTACCTACAGTTTTCTCTCATCTTTTTTTTTTTCTTCTTTTCTTGCCATGTAACTGTTATCATTTCTTTTTTATAATTTTTGCTAGTATTTACCTACTAAAAATTTCTTAGATTAAGGACCTGCCCGAAACGCTGCGCGTACTAGTGGCTTTACAAGATTGTAATTACCATATTATATATTCTCACATTCCCAATGTACCTTCTTGTATATGAATAAATAAATAAATAAATAATAATAAATAAATAAATCATTCGGTACCCCTACTCAAATCTCTGAATATGTTAGACATTAAGTCACTTCACATTCTCTCATGTGTATTATACATATATAAAACGCTGAACTGTAATGCCAATCCTGACCTCAAAAGCTTCATAGAAGGTTGTAACAGAACCCATAAGCACCACACCAGACATAAATACAGTTTTGATATTCCTAGAGTACGACTTAATCTAACTAGAAATGCTTTACAAATCAAGGGACCCAGAATGTGGAATGACCTTCCCAACCATGTTAAAGACTGTGCCTCTCTCAACCAGTTTAAGAGAAAAACGAAGAAATACCTAATAAATTCCCTGTAACCTGCCTTACCCCTCTATTGTCAACCAATGTCTGTTTTTGTTTTAAATGATGCTGTTTTGTCGACCGAATTGCATTTGTGCTGCTTTTTCAGCCATGTTCCCCCCTTCTTAACTGTTTTGTTTTTCTCAACTCATTTTATTCCTTATGCTCAATTAGTCTTAAGCCTTAGTCATTTAAGTTTTTCCTGCCCGAAACGCTTTGCGTAATAGTGGCTTTAGGCATTGTATGTACTAGCCCTATCTATTTACTCCATCACTCTGTACAATCACTTTTATGTATGTACCTTACCTAAATAAACATTTTGATTTTTTTTTTTGATTTAAGAAACGTGGAGCAGTCTACCTGACATACACTGAACGAACCTTTTGCTAAAAGAAATTAAAAAAATGTTAACAAATTTGAAAAAAGAACAAATGTCATAAAGGTTCGTTCATTGTATGTCGGTGGTGGAACAGATTATTTTTATTTCCAATATTTTAAATGACTAAATTCGTTTTGAAAGACGAGTATTTCACATGACGAGCTCGGTGCTGGAACGGATTTATATTTTGGCATATATATTACTATATATATTTTGGCACTCTTGCCTTGTTTTTCCTGCAACCAGCCTTTTATGCAAACAAGTATAGACCCAGAACTAAACCTCTTATCCACTATCTATGACAATCATCACTTTATATGACCAAAATTGTAGATATTTTACAGCACATGATGTAAACAATGTATTAACACATAATCACAATATCTCTGTAATCAACTTGAACGTTAGATCCCTAGGTAAACACTTCGATGATGTTAGTGCCTTGATTGAAACTATTGACAACAAATTCTCTTATTATACTTACTGAAACGTGGTTGAAAGAGGATACTACTCAACTCTTTAACATGCCTAACTACTCGGCAATTCACAACTGTCGTCAAATTCAGAGAGGTGGTGGTACTGCTCTTTACTACCACCAAGAACTAACATGCTTAAAAATAATTAGAACTAGAGACTGCTGTGGGGAGTATATCTTCGCTAGTTTCAGAGTCAAGGGTGCCGAGTCTGTCCTGTCTGTGGGTGCAGTCTATAGAATTCCTAACACTGATGTGTCTGAATTCAATTCAAACCTCAGAAATCTAATACTCGATAACAGACTGAACAAAAACCATCTAATTATCGCAGGGGACTTTAATATTGACCTCTGCGAGCCTGAACACCGTACTGCTGTTAGCTTCCTCAACTGTATGAATTCCTGCTTCCTCATACCCTTAATCACTAGACCTACTAGAATCACTGATAGTACTGCCACGACTCTTGATCACATTTGGACCAACATAACCTCTCCGCTTACTTCAGGTATAATCACTGATAGCACTACAGACCATTACCCCACATTTCTCTTAACTAACATTATCAAACCACCTCTTGAGTCAAGGGAGTTTAGCTTTAGGCTGCACAATGAAACTGTTATAGTCAATTTTATAACTGCTGCTGATAATGTCAACTGGGAATCCGAGTTAGGTAACATAGGGGACATCAACCTAGCAGTGCAATCTTTTCTTCAAAAAACTCTTAACCTTTATAACACCCACTGTCCTAGGCTTACAAAACAAGTCACAACCAAAAGGCTTAACAATCCTTGGCTTACAAAGGGGATACTTAAATCCATTAATAAAAAACATGACCTTGAGAAGAAGTACAGGTTAGGAACTGTCTCCAAAGAATTTTCAAAGAATTACTCGTTATTGCTATCTAAAATAATTAGACGAGCCAAAACTAAATTCTACGAAGATAAATTTACCCAAATAAAGAGCAACATTAAAAAAACTTGGAGCACAATCTCACAAATATTGGGATCAAAGAAGATTTTAAATAACAAACCAACACTCCTGTCCAATAACGATGGTCAGCTTTCAGCCTCTGATTCTGCTATTGAGTTCAATAGGTTCTTCTCTTCCATTGGGTCATCCCTTGCAAATGATATTCCATCTTCCAGTACTGATGTTAAGGACTATCTTACAGGTAACTATCCACAGTCTCTGTACCTAAAGCCTACTAATTCCACTGACGTCAATGAGATAATCCTTTCCCTTAAAACCAAGTCTAGTGCCCTTGATGAGATACCAACTTTAATTTACAAAAAAGCCTCCAGATCTTTAGCCCCTGCTATTGCATTGCTCTTCAACAAGTCACTTGAACTCCAAACCTTTCCAGATATTCTAAAAAAGCGAGAGTAACCCCTGTCCACAAATGTGGTGATCTCACAGATGTTAACAACTACAGACCTATATCAATCCTGCCTAACTTGTCAAAAATATTTGAAAAACTAATCTACAAGCAGCTTTACTCTTATCTAGCCAAACACAATATACTTAGCTCTTGTCAATATGGCTTCAGACCCAAAAAAAGCACTAACGATGCACTTATTAGTATGATTAACTTGATTCATGCAGCTCTTGATAAAAATGAGTTCCCTGTTGGGTTATTTGTGGACCTGCGTAAGGCTTTTGACACTGTCAACCACCAAAACCTTCTTCTTAAATTACATCATTATGGAGTCAGAGGACACTCCCTGCAATACCTCAAATCTTACCTTACTGACAGGCTCCAGTATGTTTCTGTGAATAATTCAATTTCTCCCACCCTACCCATCAACATTGGTGTTCCTCAGGGCAGCATACTTGGCCCTCTCCTCTTTCTCATCTACATTAATGACCTTCCAAATGCCTCCCAACACCTCAAACCAATTCTATTTGCTGACGACACAACCTTCATTTACTCCAGTCCTGACCCCCTTGCTCTAAATGCCACAGTAAATACTGAGCTAATAAAGTCCATCTTTGGCTAACTGCCAACAAACTCACCCTTAACATTGACAAAACTTTCTATATTCTGTTTGGCAATAAATCCTCTAATCAAATAAATCTCAAAATAAACAATACCCAAATTTGTAACAAATTAGATGGCAAATTCCTTGGCGTTCTCATTGACCACAAGCTGAATTTCCAGGGACACATTCTAAATATATCAAAAAAAGTTTCAAAAACTGTTGGCATTCTTTCTAAGATCAGATATTATGTACCCCGACCTGCCCTGGTGACTCTCTATTACTCCCTCATCTATCCATATCTCAACTATGGTATTTGTGCTTGGGGTTCTACTACCCAAAATCATTTACGTCCTCTAATTACTCAACACAAAGCTGCTATTAGGACTATATCCAACTCTGGCCCCAGACAACACTCGCTACCCCTACTCAAATCTCTGAATATGTTATAAATAAATAAAAAATATGTTTATTCAGGTAAGGTATATACATATAAGTGATGTTACATTAATGGATCGAATTATAGATAGAGCTAGTACATACAATGCCTAAAGCCACTATTACGCAATGCGTTTCGGGCAGGAAGAAATTAAATCTAGAACTTAATACTAAGTGAGCATAAAGAATAAAATGTGTTGAGACAAATACAAATAAAGATAAAAAAAAGGGGGGAACATGACTGAAAAAGCAGCACAAATACAAAGGGTGACAAACAGCATTGATTAAAAAAATAAACAGACATGGTTGACAATAGAGGGTAAGTAAGGTAGGTTACAGGGAATTTATTAGGTATGGTTAGTTTAATCTTAAACTGGTTGAGAGAGGTACAGTCTTTAACATGGTTGGGGAGGTCATTCCACATTCTGGGTCCCTTGATTTACAAGAGTTTACATTAAAGAGTTTTACATTCTTGTAAAGCCACTAGTACGCATAGTGTTTCGGGAGGTCCTTAACCCTAATTTCCCCGGAATACGACCGCCGAATCGTTTAACAACCAGGTACCCATTCACTGCTGGGTGAACAGAGGCTACAGTTAAGGATTGGCGCCCGGTCAATCCTCCCGGCCAGGATTTGAACCTAGGCCAAAGCGCTTGCGAAACGCCAAGCGAGTGTCTTACCACTGCGCCACCGGGACTATACCACTTTTGTAGAGCATTTCTAGTTGATTAAGCCATACTCTGGAATATCAAAACTGTATTTGTTGCAATGTTGCAGTACTCGCAATCAGCTTAATGCTATAATTAAAAACAATGCCAGAGATAATTGAGTGGCACAGCCAGTACAGTATGTATAAATATATTCTGTATACACAGAGGGCATAGAATAGTTAATTCCAGGGGTAATGATATGCTAGTGCCTAGTACATGTAAAGTCTGCAACCCCAAACTTGCACTACAAGTGAGCATTGATATGGTAAGTAGCTGGGGCAGCCCTAGACTTGGGGATCCGGCGCAGCACCCCAAATTTCTAAATTAGAGAGTAAGCATAGGAGAAACGTGAGGAGCTCGGAGAGCAAGATGTTCTGCAGTCAAGGGAGGAGGGCGGGTGGGGGGTGTTTCGTGTGGAGCTTACCGTAGCTGTGTAGAAGTGAGAGGGAAACTCCTCGTGAGTTTGCTTAAATGTGTGTGCCCCCCCCCCCCCTTATGGCGGCGCGCAGGTCTCACTGAGCGCTGCGTAACTGTTTTCGCCCACCCTCCCAGAATTTCCCGCTTAATTTAAATTAAGCAGGGCCATTTCTGATCGGGGAGAAAACAAACCAGGAGTGGGGGACCTTAATTTATAACTAATGTTTACAGAGCAACTGCTGTACCACAATATAAAGAAGGCGTGTAACATGCTGAGTAGAATGCCAGTACTGCAAAAGATGCAACTAAGGGAATAAGTCATAGGACATTAACCGTGCCTAGTGTCAGCAGCCGAAGCAATGTTGCAGTACTCGCAATCAGCTTAATGCTATAATTAAAACAATGTATTTGGGGTGACGGAGGTGGCGTCGTTTAAAAAACTTGTCTAGCTTTGTAGAGGGTGGCCACTATATATGCTCTTTGGGCACCCTGCAAGCTTAGTGTAATGGTTTTGGGCAGAGAAACAATCTTCGTCCACATGGTTTTATTCTCCGCCAGTAACAACAACAAAACAAAAATCAGGTACATGAAATATTGTTAACAA
>WNGS01168859.1:0-10252 GCA_020271785.1 Procambarus virginalis
CCTTGGACCTGTATCTAGATCACATTGATCTATATGATCACACTGGCTGAACTCTTTCTAGGTATTGGCTCTTGGAGTTCCTGTCATTAGGTAGTTGAGCGTCGTTATGATACATTGCCTCCATGCTGTACGATAACTTGTGCAAGCAATGACCAATTTCCTGCCTGCCGTACGATATTTAGTGCAGAAATGGCCAGCTCGCCGCTCGATAACTTGTGCAAAAATTACCTATTTCTGGCTGCAGTACGATAGTTTACGCAGGCATAACCCATTACCTGATTGGCGGACGGTAATATATGAATGATATGCACCATTCACTGCAGGCGTATGATACCATGTTGCAAGGACCCATTTCTTCCTGACGTACGATATCTTGTGCAATTAATTGCGAGCGATTACTCGCTGTTAACATGTCAATCCCTGGCAACGGATTGCTTGTTTACATATGAGTCTATTCTCTCTTTGCTGTACGACACGTTTTACCTTCGGCAAAACACCGTTTCATGACGTATGATGATACATTTAAGGTAAAGTCTTTAAAACAAATTTAGATATTCCGTGTATATTGCCGCTGATTTACGAACAGAACCCACAATAGCTTGATGTATCAAGTGAACAAATCCACAAGGGCTGTGACGAGGATTCGAACCTGCGGTTTGTGTCTCGGAAGGCTGCAGGATCCAAGAAGATTCAGTAGAATTCTGGTTGCATTCTTATATACCATGTCGTAGCTCAGTCGATTAAGGGAGTGTCTGGGATGCTTCGGACGTATGTTCGAATCCTGGTCTCGGCCTAGGGAGCCGGTCGGCCGAGGGGACAACACACTGGACTTGTGATCCTGTGGTCTGGGTTCGATCCCAGGCGCCGGCGAGAAACAATGGGCAAGAGTTTCTTTCACTTCTTGCCCCCCTGTACCTAGCAGTAAAATAGGTACCTGGGTGTTAGTCAGCTGTCACGGGCTGCTTCCTGGGGGTGGCGGCCTGGTCGAGGACCGGCCGCGGGGACACTAAAGCCCCGAAATCATCTCAAGATATCTCAAGATAACGGCCCATGTGGATTTGCCGCTGATTTCATTACTCACAGGCTTGAGGTGTCTCTGCTGTTCTGAAGCTGTTATACTTTTATATAACACTTCGCTGTTCACGTTAATGTAGAACTTCTCTTACAGAACTTGTAACCTCTTGCAGTGAATTATCAAGAGTGTTCCGAAAGATGGACCAAGATTCTAGGTGCATATACACAGTGAATTTACATTTAGTCAGGGGTCAGATTCACGAAGCAGTTACGCATGCACTTACGCACCTGGGGTCAGATTCACGAAGCAGTTACGCATGCACTTACGAACCTGGGGTCAGATTCACGAAGCAGTTACGCAAGCACTTACGAACCTGTCCATCTTTCCTTAATCTTTGACGGCTTTGGTTACATATATTAAACAGTTTACAAGCATGAAAACTTGCCAATCAACTGTTGTTATTGTTATAAACAGCCTCCTGGTGCTTCGGAGCTCATTAACTGTTTAATAATTCTAAACAAAGCCGCCAAAGATTGAGAAAAGATGTACAGGTTCGTAAGTGCTTGCGTAACTACTTCGTGAATCTGATGGAATATGATAAAGATTGAAGTAAAGTTTAGTTTTTATTAATCAGTAAGGTCCATGGCGACCTTACTGACCCTCCCATGATTGACAAGCCTTAAACCCAACACCAAACCAAGATTATTGAATTATTCAGGGTTTACACAAGATTATAATCCTGGATTATCATGAATGATCAATATTTTATTATAACAAATAGGTCTCATTATCTCATAATCCTCTTGTTATCGCGAGTGAGGATATCGAATCCATATTCACACGCATTATCCACTTTAAAATTTAATCTGATAATTTTGGTTTAAACAAGAAATTAGTTATATTGTGAAATTTATTTTATCTATTTATCTATTTATCTATTTATTTATTTATTTATTCTTTTGATGGCAAAGTGACGACTTTTGTGTTGCAAGATAGACAGTAGGGCTGCTCAAGGTGTTGCACGATAGACAGTAGTGCTGCTCAAGGTGTTGCAAGATAGACAGTAGTGCTGCTCAAGGTGTTGCAAGATAGACAGTAGTGTTGCTCAAGGTGTTGCAAGATAGACAGTAGTGCTGCTCACGGTGTTGCAAGATAGACAGTAGTGCTGCTCAAGGTGTTGCAAGATAGACAGTAGTGTTGCTCAAGGTGTTGCAAGATAGACAGTAGTGTTGCTCACGGTGTTGCAAGATAGACAGTACTGCTGCTCGAGGTGTTGCAAGATAGACAGTAGTGCTGCTCAAGGTGTTGCAAGATAGACAGTAGTGTTGCTCACGGTGTTGCAAGATAGACAGTACTGCTGCTCAAGGTGTTGCAAGATAGACAGTAGTGTTGCTCAAGGTGTTGCAAGATAGACAGTACTGCTGCTCACGGTGTTGCAAGATAGACAGTACTGCTGCTCGAGGTGTTGCAAGATAGACAGTAGGGCTGCTCAAGGTGTTGCAAGATAGACAGTAGTGTTGCTCACGGTGTTGCAAGATAGACAGTAGTGTTGCTCACGGTGTTGCACGATAGACAGTAGTGTTGCTCAAGGTGTTGCAAGATAGACAGTAGTGTTTCTCAAGGTGTTGCAAGATAGACAGTAGTGCTGCTCGAGGTGTTGCAAGATAGACAGTACTGCTGCTCGAGGTGTTGCAAGATAGACAGTAGGGCTGCTCAAGGTGTTGCAAGATAGACAGTACTGTTGCTCACGGTATTGCAAGATAGACAGTAGTGTTGCTCACGGTGTTGCACGATAGACAGTAGTGTTGCTCAAGGTGTTGCAAGATAGACAATAGTGCTGCTCGAGGTGTTGCAAGATAGACAGTACTGCTGCTCACGGTGTTGCAAGATAGACAGTAGTGTTGCTCAAGGTGTTGCAAGATAGACAGTAGTGCTGCTCAAGGTGTTGCAAGATAGACAGTAGTGTTGCTCACGGTGTTGCAAGATAGACAGTAGTGTTGCTCACGGTGTTGCAAGATAGACAGTAGTGTTGCTCAAGGTGTTGCAAGATAGACAGTAGTGTTGCTCACGGTGTTGCAAGATAGACAGTACTGTTGCTCACGGTGTTGCAAGATAGACAGTAGTGTTGCTCACGGTGTTGCAAGATAGACAGTAGTGTTGCTCACGGTGTTGCAAGATAGACAGTAGTGTTGCTCACGGTGTTGCAAGATAGACAGTACTGTTGCTCACGGTGTTGCAAGATAGACAGTAGTGTTGCTCGAGGTGTTGCAAGATAGACAGTAGTGTTGCTCAAGGTGTTGCAAGATAGACAGTAGTGTTGCAAGATAGACAGTAGGGCTGCTCAAGATGTTGCAAGATAGACAGTACTGTTGCTCAAGATGTTGCAAGATAGACAGTACTGTTGCTCACGGTGTTGCAAGATAGACAGTACTGTTGCTCACGGTGTTGCAAGATAGACAGTAGTGCTGCTCGAGGTGTTGCAAGATAGACAGTAGTGTTGCTCAAGGTGTTGCAAGATAGACAGTAGTGTTGCTCAAGGTGTTGCAAGATAGACAGTAGTGCTGCTCGAGGTGTTGCAAGATAGACAGTAGTGTTGCTCACGGTGTTGCAAGATAGACAGTACTGTTGCTCACGGTGTTGCACGATAGACAGTAGTGCTGCTCGAGGTGTTGCAAGATAGACAGTAGTGTTGCTCAAGGTGTTGCAAGATAGACAGTAGTGTTGCTCAAGGTGTTGCAAGATAGACAGTAGTGCTGCTCGAGGTGTTGCAAGATAGACAGTAGTGCTGCTCGA
Organism: Procambarus virginalis; assembly: GCA_020271785.1. NCBI lineage: Eukaryota > Metazoa > Arthropoda > Malacostraca > Decapoda > Cambaridae > Procambarus > Procambarus virginalis. Next base: position 3,809 of record WNGS01168859.1, read on the forward strand.
GGTGTTGCTAGACAGTAGTGTTGCTCAAGGTGTTGCAAGATAGACAGTAGTGCTGCTCGAGGTGTTGCAAGATAGACAGTAGTGCTGCTCGAGGTGTTGCAAGATAGACAGTAGTGCTGCTCGAGGTGTTGCAAGATAGACAATAGTGCTGCTCGAGGTGTTGCAAGATAGACAGTAGTGTTGCTCAAGGTGTTGCAAGATAGACAGTAGTGCTGCTCGAGGTGTTGCAAGATAGACAATAGTGCTGCTCGAGGTGTTGCAAGATAGACAGTAGTGTTGCTCAAGGTGTTGCAAGATAGACAGTAGTGCTGCTCGAGGTGTTGCAAGATAGACAGTAGTGCTGCTCGAGGTGTTGCAAGATAGACAGTAGTGTTGCTCGAGGTGTTGCAAGATAGACAGTAGTGTTGCTCGAGGTGTTGCAAGATAGACAGTAGGGCTGCTCAAGATGTTGCAAGATAGACAGTACTGTTGCTCAAGATGTTGCAAGATAGACAGTACTGCTGCTCACGGTGTTGCAAGATAGACAGTACTGTTGCTCGAGGTGTTGCAAGATAGACAGTACTGCTGCTCAAGATGTTGCAAGATAGACAGTACTGCTGCTCACGGTGTTGCAAGATAGACAGTACTGTTGCTCACGGTGTTGCAAGATAGACAGTACTGTTGCTCAAGATGTTGCAAGATAGACAGTACTGCTGCTCACGGTGTTGCAAGATAGACAGTAGTGTTGCTCAAGGTGTTGCAAGATAGACAGTAGTGTTGCTCAATGTGTTGCAAGATAGACAGTAGTTTTGCTCACGGTGTTGCAAGATAGACAGTAGTGCTGCTCACGGTGTTGCAAGATAGACAGTAGGGCTGCTCAAGGTGTTGCAAGATAGACAGTACTGTTGCTCACGGTGTTGCAAGATAGACAGTAGGGCTGCTCAAGATGTTGCAAGATAGACAGTACTGCTGCTCAAGGTGTTGCAAGATAGGCAGTAGTGTTGCTCAAGGTGCTGCAAGATAGACAGTAGTGTTGCTCAATGTGTTGCAAGATAGACAGTAGTGCTGCTCAAGGTGTTGCCAAGATAGACAGTAGTGCTGCTCACGGTGTTGCAAGATAGACAGTAGTGTTGCGCACGGTGTTGCAAGATAGACAGTACTGTTGCTCACGGTGTTGCAAGATAGACAGTACTGTTGCTCACGGTGTTACAAGATAGACAGTACTGTTGCTCAAGGTGTTGCAAGATAGACAGTACTGCTGCTCACGGTGTTGCAAGATAGACAGTAGTGTTGCTCACGGTGTTGCAAGATAGACAGTACTGCTGCTCGAGGTGTTGCAAGATAGACAGTAGTGCTGCTCACGGTGTTGCAAGATAGACAGTACTGTTGCTCACGGTGTTGCAAGATAGACAGTAGTGCTGCTCGAGGTGTTGCAAGATAGACAGTAGTGTTGCTCAAAATGTTGCAAATGCAAGTAGTATTTACATTAGGCTTACCATTCCTTTTGTCCTTGTTTAAGTTTGTTTTTTGTAAACAAATAGAACTTAAGATCTGGTTTTCACTGAACTCAATCTCTAGAAAGTTATCTGTTCATTTCTTATCTTTATAAGTTCATTGTTCATTTTTAACTCTATAAAGTTCTCTCCTAATCTCCTAATTTTTGTTCTATGTGGCTTGTGACTATAAAGTTCTTTTTTCAAGTCTATAATCATTGAGTCTCTATCATTCTCGTCAATCAATTAATGGATTTAAGTATATTATTAATTCCTTACAAATTACGAACTAAATTATTCTAATAAATCTGGATAAAAATTTGGCATGTTTCCTATTTTTTTATTAATATACAGCTAAGTCAAGATGCAAAAGCGCTTATCGATAATCCATATTGCAATACCCTGGTGACTGTTCTCAAAGTGATTTATGCAAGAGCCTCCATCAATTATCAATAATTAGCTCACCTCGCTCTGATATAATTATATCGAATTAACACCCCTCAGGGTTCGTAGGAGTGAGTGGTTTGGAGTATGGGTAAAGGAGGAGAGAGAGAGAGAGAGAGGAGAGTGATGGAGAAGGTAGAGGGAATAGGGAGAGAGAGAGAGAGAAAGGGGACAAGAGAGAGAGAGGAAATTGAGATGGGAGATGTAGCCACATTACCGTAACAGTCAATTACAGATAGTCAACTGGTCTCTATAAGGCAGCTCTTATATATTTCCAGTACCTTATAATTCATATAAGAACATATAAGATATATATCCTTGGTCCAAGCTGCTCCTGAACCAGGATAGGTTGACCGAGAGCTCGCTGGAATGGACCAATCCAACTATCCCTTCTCTGTGATATTACCCGGTATTCTATCCCATGGATCAACCTATTTCTAATCCAGTGCTTATCCATGTCATTCCAGACTCTTATACAATTATATATTTTGTGCAGATGTGCAGATATTATATATATATATAATATATATTATATATATATATATATAGATATATATAATATATATATATATATATATATATATAACTACGGAAAACTCACAACCCCAGAAGGGGACTCGAAACCAATACTGTCAGGAGCAACCGCACACTGGTATGGACAGGGACGCCTAATCCGACTTGACCATCACGATCCGGACATAAAGGAAGTGATAGCCGAAAGCTATTTGAACCACTTCCCCGCACGGCACTCGGATGGTAATCTTGTGTCATAGCATTTTATCAAATCACCTAATTTTTGGGGCCACCTGAGGAACCCAAAATTGCTTGTTCAGGCTTTTCGCATTGGTTTTTGGTTCCTCACTGTATGCCCCAAAGAATGAGGTGATTTGATAAAATGCTATGCCCATGATTACCATCCGAGTGCCGGCGGGGAAGTGTTCAAAGAGCTTCGGCTATCACGTCCTTTTGTCCGGTCGTGATGTCAAGCGGATTAGGCGTCTCTGTACATACCAGTTTGCGTTTGCTCCTGGACAGTATGGGTTCGAGTCACTTCGGGGGTGTGAGTTTCTTCAGTGTCATATAGTCCTGTGGACCATTCAGGCTGAATGGTCCCCAGGACCTATATATATATATACATATTATATATTATATATAATTATATAGTCTATATATAGATATATATATATATATATATATATATATAGGAATAATCTATAAATCGACGTTTATATCACTTTCATCAATCCAAGTTTTATTTTAGATCTATTTTGAGGTCTAACCTTTTTAAGATTTCCCTCACTCACTCTCCCTCTCTTTCCTTTCTTCCTTTCTCCTTTCCTCTTGGTCCCCTTCCTCAGTTTCCATCTCCCTCCTTCCTCTCTCCCTCCCGTCCCTCACATCAGTATGCAGGGGGTGACGCCCCCCTCGGACCCCCTTAGTATGCTGTCAATTCATCTCCTCTGGTCCCTCTGCCAGACCTCCCACACCTCTCTGTGTACATCCTGTCTTATTCTCTCTCTTCCCTCTCTCCTTGTTTGGTATCGTCTCTACCCGCCAAACACACACCGAAACTACGACGTTGGGTACAACGTTCGAGGAGGTTTTAACACACCTCCTAACCAGTTATAACACCAATATAGCAAGTTTGTAACAACGTTCTAATACGTCATAAACCGTTGAGCCAAGATGTAACAACATTATTCAAGTTGTAATAAGCAGAAAATAGAGACAGTTTCGGTTTGTGTTTCCAGGGTATCTCCAATCATCGTTGGTGTTTCTATTTCCACTTCTACTGTTGTTCTTCCATTCGTTAGTGCCCTCTCTAGTTCCACCATAGGATGTGCCTCAATGCTAAAAGTGACTGCCCAGATAGGTACAAAAGGATTGTTGTTAACGTTTATGTCGACCGGGCTCTCAGCCACAGTTCAGAATGGTAGCAAGTCGATGAAGAACTCGATGAAGAACTCTGTAGGTAAGGCAGGTCATAGTCAACAATGGTTTACCTTACTTACCCACCACCTCCTCCCCTCCCGACAATCCACATACCATTTAGCAGAACTTGAAGAAGGCAACTGTCGGGCTCACCATAGCCCGTGCCCGTGCTACTTGGAACTTTTTGTTCTAGGCCGCGAATCTTTAACATCATACCGTTAACCAGATGAGTTTGCACTACGTCTTGCCTTCTAATGGCGAGCTTTTTCTCAAGGGTGTTAAACACCATTGGTGGCATGGCACCGCTGCTTGAAATCTTAGCTCTAACTACCTCCGCTCTATCCTCCGCACCTCTGGCACACCTAGAGCCTCGGGTCTTCTAGAGATTCTAGCTCTAACTAGGTCCTATGCCTTCAAGCATTACGCATTCGCAGAGATTCCTGGACAAATGATACAATTTATAAGTGATAGCATTAGTATGCACTGCATTATTGATAGCATTAGTATGCTATCTTTTGAGGGGGGGGGCATGTATTTGAACGAGCAGTCAGCTCTCCTAGCTCTTTAATAGAGCATAGAGCGGCAGTGCCAGCAGTGATAGGCACCTGCAGTACCTTCACGTACTCCCTGGCCATCAACGGTGAGATTAGCGGTGATCAAAAGTATAGTCATTCACATAAAGGTTCAACATGTTCACATATAAATATTGTTTTCGCTCTAGTGCCTGGGTAGTGGTGCTGTGCCAGAGTTCCTCACTAAGTCATACTCCTCAGCTTTTACTCAGTCATACTCATCCTCAGCGTCCGTGAGGACATGTCTCTGGGACGCTATTAATAATTGCTCTTTCAGTTCCTATCCTTGAGTCATATACCATCAGCATATATAATCCTGACCTTACTTGGGTGGGAACTTGGTCTTATTCAGTGAGGTCCTCCAAGCTCCTTAATATCTAAAGTAATTATCAACAAGCCAAAGATAATTGATAATAATTGACACTTAAGTGATTATCAGAGAAGCATCTAAGGTACTTTAGTGAGAGTATTGGGCAAGCGTCACTCATCCTGTGAGTGGACACACCGCCATAGTGACAGTATTGGGCAGCGTCCCTCATCCTGTGAGTGGACACAGGCCCCATATGTGACCGTATTGGGCAGCGTCACTCACTCATCCTGTGAGTGGACACATGCACCTGCCATAGTGACAGTATTGCGGCAGCGCCACTCATCCTGTGACGGGACACACCGCCATAGTGACAGTATTGGGGTAGCGTCACTCATCCTGTGAGTGGACACACCGCCAGATAGTGACAGTATTGGGGCAGCGCCCACTCATCCTGTGAGGTGGACACACCCGGCACATAGGGATTCCAGTATTGGGCAGCCGCCACTGATCCCGTGGGCTGACTGAGGTAAGACTGAAGGCTGACTGAGATAAAACTGAAGGCTGACTGAGATAAAACTGAAGGCTGACTGAGATAAAACTGAAAGGCGGCGGAAGATAAGACTGAAGGCTGACTGAGATAAGACTGAGGGAGGGAGCTTGCGGCTTGTTCCCCTCAGCCCTGACAAAGCCTTGTCTCATCTCCTTTAAGTCTGACGGCTGTAATGTGCTCCCTTCACTAATCTTTCATGATGCTAAACCCCACAATGCCTGCAAGCGCCTGTTCTTCAAAATAAAGAATTAAGCTGGAAATTCAGCACATTACAATGATTATTTCGGCTCGGTGTTGAAATTTTTGTGCAACATTCCTTTCGAGTATTGCGAAATGCATTTGCAAAATGAACGTAAAAAAAATACTCATTCATATTGTAAATGGATATATATATATGTGATGGTAAAAATTATTTCTAATTGGATAGAAAGGATTGGATATGTTTTGTTTGTAATTTTTTAATTGTTGGTAGTTTTGAGTTGTGGTAGTTAGGTGTGGGCAGCCAGGTGTGGGGGCAGTCTAGGTGTGGGCAGCTAGGTGTGGGCAGATAGGTGTGGGCAGCTAGGTGTGGGCAGCTATGGTGTGGCAAGCCAGGTGTGGCAAGCCAGGTGTGGCAGCTAGGTGTGGGCAGCGGGTGGTGGGCAGCAGGTGATGGGGCAGCTAGGTGTGGGCAGCCAGGTGTGGGCAGCTAGCGTGTGGGCAGCCAGGGTGTGGCAGCTAGGTGTGGGCAGACTGGGTGATGGGCAGGTGCCTAGCACTCTGTACACAGGTTAATTAGAAACTCATTCCTGAACCTATATAAACAGAAATTTAAATATGAAATGCTATAGTTAAATAATAATTCAACAAAGTTGATTAATTTACCAGCGCTGATCTGAAATTTTGATCGTTATATGTAATACTTGAGATGATTTCGGGGCTTTAATTTCCCCGCGGCCCGGTCCCTCGGCCAGGCCTCCCCCCCCAGGAAGCAGCCCTTGACCAGCTTGACTACACTCCCAGGTACCTATTTTACTGCTAGGTAACAGGGGTAGCCAGTAGGGTGAGAAAGAAACTCCTGCCCATTGTTTTCTCGCCGGCGCCTGGGATCGACCCAGGGACCACAGGATTCACAAGTCCAGCGTGCTGCCCTGTCTCGCTCGGCCGGCCGGCTTCCTCTGGGTA
>WNGS01168861.1:17724-31046 GCA_020271785.1 Procambarus virginalis
AAGAACAGCATTCAAGATGGCCGGACCGGTGGCAAGAGAAAACACAAACAGAGCTTGATTTTGATGGTTTCAGTGAAGAAAGCATTGAGATAGCCAGTCTATACAACAAGTTGGCAAAATTAGATACTATAGTGACCTCTCATGTAGAATTAATTAGTAAATTGAAAGAAAGTAATGACCATTTAAATAGCAAAGTTGTATGTCTTGAGGGTGTAGTGAAAGACTTGTGCAAGGATAAGATTAAATGGAAACAAATTGCAAAGCCATGAAGAAGAAAATAGAAAATACTCTTAAAAATAGCTTGGAAGAAGAAGTTAAAGTAAATTTAAACACAAATGACTACAATAGGTTAGGCAAGGAAATTCAACAGGAGAAACAGCTTTTGTCAGCACAGATGGAGGAAGTTGCACAGGGAATAGAACAGTGCAAGAAAGATATGCAACTCACTTATGCGCAAGTGGCCAAGGACAAGGAAAAAATAGAAGAAGCAGTAAAAGAAGTCAAACACTGCAGCAACCAAGATAAAACAAACATTAGGCTAGAAGTGAGAAAAGAATTGGCATCTAACCCAAAGTTGGTGCAAAACACAGTTGATCGGAGTAAGTCCCTGATCATTTTGGATGCAAAGAAAAGGAGATAACATCTAGGTCAGAAAGAGCTGTAGAAGAAGCAAAAGTAGTAGATAAAATTGTTGGCCTCGTGGAAGGTCTTACAACCAAAGAGAATGTGTGCGACTACAGGAGAATAGGCAGATATGTAAAAGGGAAAGATCGACCTTTGAGGATCACCCTAAACGGTGCCAAACAGATGGAAGAAGTACTAAGGAATGCTAGAAAATTACAAAGTGATGAGGATGGGAAAGGGTGGTCGTTAAGACGAGATCTTTCAAAAGAAGATAGAGAGAAGCTGAAACTGAACCTCGCCGAGGCAAAACGTTTAAATGAGAGCAGGAATGAAGAAGAAATCAATTCTTTTTTCTACAAAGTGATAGGGGTAGGCAGACCAGTAAAGTGGTACATAAAGGCAAACCAACAAAATCATTAGAGAAAGGGGGAGTGAAAAATAAGAAGAGGGGAACAAGTTCCTGAAGATTGCATACACCAACATAGATGGAGTAAGGTCAAAGATACTGGAGTTAAGTGATATAATACAGCTGCAGACACCAGACATTGTTGCACTCACGGAGACAAAACTTGAAGATGTTATTTTAAATGAGGTCATATTCCCAAGGGGCTACTCAATTTGGAGACGGGACAGAAAAATTAGGAAAGGCGGTGGCGTTGCTGTGCTGGTGAAAGAACACCTAAAGGTGAACGAAATAATGACTACCAATCCACAAGAAGTTGACATAATAGCACTAGAGATCTGCCATGAGGATGATAAACTAGTGATCATAAATGCATATAGTCCACCGCTAAGCAGCACATGGTCAAAGGAGGAGCTAGATAGTAAACGAGAAGGTCTTATAACGATAATGAGAGAGATCATAGCGAGAGCGGATAACGATAGTTCACGACTGTTGATAGTCGGCGACTTCAACTTGAAATCCATAGACTGGGAAGCATATGAAGCTAAAACAGAAGATTTCTGGACCTGTAAATTTGTAGACCTCATCCTGGAAACATTCTTGTATCAACATGTTAAACAAGCTACGAGGATGAGGGAAGGGGACGTTCCCTCCATGCTAGATTTGATATTTACCAGGAAGGAGGAAGAAATATTTGACATTCAGTACCTTCCTCCCTTGGGTAAAAGTGACCATGTCTTTTTGGGATAAAGTATGCAATGCGTTATAATCTGGAAGAAAATATGATGGTCGATGCAATTGAAAAACCTGACTTTAGGAGAGGACATTATGGCAACCTTAGAAAATTTTTTAGGGAGTATAATTGGACAGACTTGTTGCTAGGCAAGGAAGTGAATGAGATGTATGTCAAGTTTTGTGAAATATATGATAAAGGCACAAAAAATTTATACCAAAACAGAGAAGCAGAACTAGGAAACAGGATTGGTTCGACAGAAAGTGCGAGAGGGCCAGAGACCAAAAGACACAAAAATGGAATCAATACAGGAAGAGGCCAAACCCCCAATCATACCAGCGATACAAAGATGCGAGAAACAACTACACGGCAGTGAGGAGAGAGGCAGAAAGAAATTTTGAAAAAGGGATTGCAGACAAATGTAAAACAGAACCAGGTCTATTCTATAAATTCATAAACAACAAATTGCAGGTAAAGGATAATATTCAGAGGTTGAAAATGGGAAATAGATTCACGGAAAATGAAAAGGAAATGTGTGAAACATTAAACGAAAAGTTCCAAAGTGTGTTTGTACAAAATGAAATCTTCAGGGAACCAGATACAATAAGAATTCCAGAGAACAACATAGAGCACATAGAGGTGTCTAGAGACGAAGTGGAAAAAATGCTCAAAGAGCTAAATAAGAACAAAGCAGTTGGTCCAGATGGAGTTTCACCATGGGTTCTGAGAGAATGTGCACCTGAGCTCAGCATCCTCTTCAACTGATTTTCAGGCATCCCTGTTTACAGGAGTTGTAGCTGATGTGTGGAAAAAGGCTAACATAGTTCCAATTTACAAGAGTGGAAGCAGGGAAGACCCCTTAATTATAGACCGGTATCATTGACAAGTGTAATAGTCAAAATATTGGAAAAAATAATTAAAACTAAATGGGTAGCACACCTGGAGAGAAATGATATAATATCAGACAGACAGTATGGTTTTCGATCTGGTAGATCCTGTGTATCGAATTTACTCAGTTTTATGATCGAGCAACAGAGATATTACAGGAAAGAGATGGTTGGGCTGACTGCATCTATCTGGACCTAAAAAAGGCTTTCGACAGAGTTCCACATAAGAGGTTGTTCTGGAAACTGGAAAATATTGGAGGAGTGACAGGTACGCTTCTAACATGGATGAAAAATTTCTGACTGATAGAAAAATGAGGGCTGTGATCAGAGGCAATGTATCGGACTGGAGAAATGTCACAAGTGGAGTACCACAGGGTTCAGTTCTTGCACCAGTGATGTTTATTGTCTACATAAATGATCTACCAGTTGGTATACAGAATTATATGAACATGTTTGCTGATGATGCTAAGATAATAGGAAGGATAAGAAATTTAGATGATTGTCATGCCCTTCAAGAAGACCTGGATAAAATAAGTATATGGAGCACCACTTGGCAAATGGAATTTAATGTTAATAAATGTCATGTTATGGAATGTGGAATAGGAGAACATAGACCCCACACAACCTATATATTATGTGAGAAATCTTTAAAGAACTCTGATAAAGAAAGAGATCTAGGGGTGGTTCTAGATAGAAAACTATCACCTGAAGACCACATAAAGAATATTGTGCAAGGAGCCTATGCTATGCTTTCTAACTTCAGAATTGCTTTTAAATACATGGATGGGGATATACTAAAGAAATTGTTCATGACTTTTGTTAGGCCAAAGCTAGAATATGCAGCTGTTGTTTGGTGCCCATATCTTAAGAAGCACATCAACAAACTGGAAAAGGTGCAAAGACATGCTACTAAGTGGCTCCCAGAACTGAAGGGTAAGAGCTACGAGGAAAGGTTAGAAGCATTAAATATGCCAAAACTAGAAGACAGAAGAAAAAGAGGTGATATGATCACTACATACAAAATAGTAACAGGAATTGATAAAATCGACAGGAAAGATTTCCTGAGACCTGGAACTTCAAGAACAAGAGGTCATAGATATAAACTGGCTAAACACAGATGCCGAAGAAATATAAGAAAATTCACTTTCGCAAACAGAGTGGTAGACGGTTGGAACAAGTTGGGGGAGAAGGTGGTGGAGGCCAAGACCGTCAGTAGTTTCAAAGCGTTATATGACAAAGAGTGCTGGGAAGACGGGACACCACGAGCGTAGCTCTCATCCTGTAACTACACTTAGGTAATTACACTTAGGTAATTACACACAGCGTACACATGCACATGCGTATACACACACATACACTTTAAAAGAAAAATAAATACAAAGACCAGTGGGCAGAGAGCACCACGCCGGCCAGGCAAAGAAGGCACAAAACTGCATCAAAAGGCCCACCTCGACAACAAAACCCCAAAGTCCCAGCACGACCACAACATGTGCCAAGACCCAAAAAGATCAGTCTGCAAGCCAGGAAGACCCCGGAACTCCAGAAGGCAGAACCGGGTCACACGAGGAAACAAAGCCCCCTGAACCCACAAAGGGGGCCCAAGAGGAAGAAACCTCCGGAATGAAACCAAAGAACCCAAAGGAACCCAGAATCGAACCAGGGGGAGGCCAAACCACCACATTTGCCGGCGGAGAACACCACAGAAAGGCAAAGCACAGCCCCCAGACAGAACCCACAGGGAAACGGTCATAACAGACCGAAAACTGAGGGACAAGGTGTGGGAGCAAGCATAACAGCCAAGGACATTGAGCCCAAACCCAAGGGCACAGACCCAAAACAGACAAAATGGGAAACCCGGTGTAAAATCAACACCCAGACGTTCCCAGAGGAACAGGAAACGGGCAGAAAACACCAGAAAAGCAAAGAAACGACAACAGGAGAATAAAACCCCTGAAAAAAGGTGAAAACTCACCCAAGAAGCTCGCTTGCACACCCAGACTCATGTAAACAAACCGCAACGCCGCCCTGGTGGCCACGCCAGGAAACCGGCAGACGAAATTGGCCGCCAGTACTGAGGCCTGTGACCGACGCTAAAGATACGAGAACACGCCAGCAAAAGTGGGAAGCAAGCAGACTGGATGGGCGAAAAACTCCGCCCAAAAGCAGAAAACCCAGGCAGGGCAAACCGCCCCAGAACTGCTAGCAGGCATCCCCCACAGCCCCGGGAACCAGTGACAGAGGCCCCGGGGCAGAGCCGTCCTCCAAGCCCTCCGCCCTTAACGAAAAGCAAGAGTCCATGGGAAAGGCAGGAAGAAAGGGCCGCTGGTAAGACCCAGAAGCCTTGGCAGGAGGAACAGGCTCGAAAGCCTCCGTCCCCCAACCCGAACAGGGCAGCCCCCGAAAACCGCCCGAGTCTCGGACCCAACTAAACTGCCCCGACCCGAAACCCGCAAACGGTCCGGAGCCGGGAACAGGGAGGGAAGGGGCAAACAGCACCTAACCAAAACGGGGTGGCCTCGGGGCATCCGAGTGGGAAACCAACCTAGCATGTTGCAGCAACCTAACCTAGCTTGCAACACGGATGCTGCCTGTACAGTGGTACCTCGGTTTAAGAGTTTAATTGGTTCCTGGAGACGCCTCGTATTCCGAAAACTCGTATTCTGAAGCGAATTTCCCCATAAGAAATAATGGGAAATGAATTAATCCGTTCCTGACTACCCCAGAAACCCCATATCAAACTAAATTTTTATACCTAATTCATCTAAATAAACCTACAAAACTATGTTCAAGTTCCCGCCAAACACACACCGAAACTACGACGTTGGTACAACGTTCGAACAAGTTTTAACACCTCCTAACCAGTTATAACAACCAATATAGCAAGTTGCAACAGCGTTCTAATACGTCATAAACACGTTAAGCCAAGAAGTAACAACTTTATTACAAGTAGTAACAAGCGGAAAATAGAGACAGTTTTCGTTTGTGTTTCCAGGGTTATTACTTACCTTGCTGATGAATGCTGTAGGCGTATGGAAGATGGTGAGGAGGGGGGAGGAGGAGAGGAGTTACTGTTTGGAAGGGGAGTCCCCTTCCATTATCACATCAGGCAATGAGGACCTTTCAGGTGTGCACTCCCTGGGACGTTTTATCTGAGTGCCACTAGGTCCTGGCTGAGGCTCTCCTCTATTGTCATCCTCACATGGGCTTTCTGGCCTTTATCCTTACCACTGGCTTTCTTGGGACTCATGGTGAGATATATAATAACAAATTGTATAGTCAAATCACCAAAAATCCAACAATACACTGAAAATCCACGAGAAGAATTGATGAGAGGTAGTCACTGAGCGCGAGACAATGGTAAACTGACGGGCGGAGGGGCGACGATCGCCCAGCCACCACGCGCTAGGTCAGCCTGTACGCGTATCAACAAACTCGTGTCCCGAGGTAACCCTCGCCTTCCGAGACACATTTTCCGAGGAAATCCTGCTCGTATTCCGAAAAACTCGTATACAGGGACACTCGTATTCCGAGGTACCACTGTACTCTGAACAGAAATAACATCAGGAGAGTACTGGAGAACAAGCAGAGAAACTCTCACAAGACTCCGGGTCAAGGTGTCAGTGACCCAACAGGCAGCATGACGGAGGTAAAAGTGGCGACTGTCACCCGGAGACAAGGGCACAGCAACTAACGATCCCGTACAAGACGGGTTGGAACCCGGAAGACACATTCAATGGTCCCCCGAGCTTCCAGGGCCCGTAGGCTGACTGCTACGGGAAGCCCGGGCAAGGTGTTGCTAACCGGTTAAGAAACCCAAACATAACAAGAGGGTAGAGGATAGCACTGAAAACCCCTGCGACGTGTACAATCACGGGAGCCTAGCAGAGGGCCACCAAACACTACCAGTGGAACTATAGCCACACTAGGCAGACCCCCACCAGGCATGAAAATAAACACAAAAGAAAAACCCTGCAAAAGTACACCGTCTCCAGAGGCAACAGGATCCGGCCGCCGCTCAGGTGGCAGGCTGTGCAACACCTTGACGCCCTAACCAGCACAATACCAATCCCTACCCAGGGCTAAACAAGGGCCCCAGCCCCAGCTGGCCCCAAGGGTGAGGCCAATGCCGAGCAGCAAGAACCTCTACGGGAACAGTTCCCGAACGCCCGAGGGAAGATAACCCTGCTACGCAAGGGCAGTACTCACAGGGCGCTTAGGGAAGTCAGCCACTAAGCGCCTGCAGCCCCGGCACTGATGAGGTACTCCTGGCCACCGCACAACACAACACACAGCAGTGAACGCCACACAAGGCAAACACAGCCTAGGAAACTGAGGCCAGAGAAGCGTCTATCCCAGTTAACATTAGCTTACGAACTGAAGCTTGGCAGCCGGCGCGGTAGGTCCGGGGCTCCCTCCTCCCCCTCTCGGGGCGGGGAGGGCTGCGCGGACGATCAGCGCGGCAGTAAAGTGATGTTTGCTTGTTTCCTTGTGATTGTAGGAAGTTTCTGCCTCTCTGTTCGTTTTTTTTATTTGAGTTTTTTACCATGTGGGGTTTGTTTTGTTATGCCTACCTTTCTAGGTGCCTAACCCCGGTCGATGGTAGATAAGGAAAACCCCAACCACAAAGAAGTTTTCCAGGGCCATTGCTCCCTGAAACCTCTCTGAAGGGGCCAGGTTCTGGTACTGGTCCCTGGTAGGTCTGAACTCCTTAGCTAATGTCCCGGTCTAATATAACATACATTAGCCCGATAAGCTCAAGATGCATGGTGGAGGAGGGGGTGGGGTGGGTGGGTGGTGTCGGGAGGGTGGGAGGGGAGCGTCGGGAGGGACCACCTGGGTACAGGAATTACTATTAATTTTAGAACAATTAATCATAGCCAAAAACAAATGAAATAAGTACTGTACTAGTAATTATGTAATAACAAATAAATAAGTTTCCTAAAAGCAATGTGCACAGGCTGACGTTTCCTTAAAAAATATTGTGAGTTTTTCCTCCTGGCGGCCTACGTAACGTGCTATAGCTGCCCCAAGTGGACCCGTCCAACACTGGTCAACCCATGTGCTCCCGTCCCTCGTGTTATACCACAGTGCTGCGCCATTAGTGAAATATTTTTTTTTTAAACTTTTTTATTTTCATTGTAACTTTGAATATTTTTGGCCAAGACTATGTCTGGTAGCAGCATCAATTGTTCTGGAGGTGTTAAGAGGAAGAAAGTTGTCCTAACAATGTTATAAACTTGAACCGACAAGTTACTGTTAAACACCTCAACCAGTGCAGCGTCACAGTGCTGCTCCATTAGTGAAATATTTTTTTTAAATAACTTTTTTATTTTCATAGTAACTTTGAATATTTTTTGCCAAGACTATGTCTGGTAGCAGCATCAATCGTTCTGGAGGTGTTAAGAGGAAGAAGGTTGTCCTAGCAATTAAAGACAAGTTTTGTGTTGTTCAACCAGTGAGGCGTCACAGGCAGCCAAATGCCTGCAACAAGTGAGGCGCCACAGACAAGCCAAGCGCCTTCAACAAGTGAGGCGCAAGCAAGCGCCTTCAACAAGTGAGGCGCAAGCAAGCGCCTTTAACAAGTGAGGCGTCACAGGCTAGCCAAGTGCCTTGAACAAGTGAGGCGTCACAGGCAAGCCAAGCGCCTTCAACAAGTGAGGGCATGCAAGCGCCTTCAACAAGTGAGGCCTCACAGGCAACCCAAATGCCTTCAACCAGTGAGGCTTCAGCAGCTGGCAGTCAAAACTAACTTTGCGCAATGAACTGTACAGTAATTTTAAGTGTTAATTTTAGTGTTGTGTTAGTATAGGTTACGTAAATTGTTAAGAATTCTTAACTTCAAGATGTGTGGCATCAATCAAGAAGACAAACACCAACAAGGTAAGTTGAGGTTTCTAGTTGAATATTTAATAATTATATGTGGCAAGGCAATTCAAATTATGTTGTTTGTAGTATAAAAATAGTTGGAAATGGTCACTTTTGGACTCGTAGGTGAAAAAGTACCATTATCCGAAAAATGTTATAATCCGGCTGGGGGTCCTTCCCATATAGTCCGGATGATCGAGTGGAAACAGTAGGTGGGTATCACCATTTCTTCATAGTCACTATCCCAGGGTTAAAAGCTATTCCTTTCTTAACTACAGGAAGTGGAACAGTGATATTTTATTTAATACAACATAAAAAACCAACGTAGAATGTAATGAAATGCCATTTTCTGGGCGAGTCCCGGAGGCTCCCCGGAGCTATCCAGGATACCTTAACTTTTGGCATCAGTCGATGTGGGTGGAGTTCAAGGCCTACCAGGGACCACGGCCAGAACCTGGTCCCATCAGCGAGGCACGAGGAGCGATGGCCTAAATAAATGCACATGTGATTGTGGAGCATTCTATATCTGCCATCGACTGGGACAGGCACCCAGAAAGTTAAGTGCCCCAAAAAACCAGCATTGAATGTAATGAAACACCATTTTCTGGGTGAGCCCCAGAGGCTCCCTGGAGCTTATCGGGCTAATGTATGTTATATTAGACCGGGACATTAGCTAAGGAGTTCAGACCTACCAGGGACCAGCGCCAGAACCTGGCTCCTTCAGAGAGGTTTCAGGGAGCAATGGCCCTGGAAAACCCCCTTATGGTTGGGGTTTTCCTTATCTGCCATCAACCGGGGTTAGGCACCCAGAAAGGTAGGCATAACAAAACAAACCCCCACATGGTAAAAAACTAAAACATAAAACGGAACAGAGAGGTAGAAACTTCCTACAATCCCAAGGAAACAAGGAAACAAGCAAACATCACATTTTACTGCCAAGCCGATCGTCTGCACAGCCCTCCCCGCCCCGAGAGGGGAGGGGGGAGCCCCGACCTCACCGTGCCGGCTGCCTTGCATCAGTTCGGAAGCTAAGCTTCACCCAACGCGAAAAAACCGCCGACTGGTGGGAGGGAGGGTTGCCAGGGAGCCTCCGGGGCTCACCCAGAAAATGGCGTTTCATTACATTCAATGCTGGTTTTCTGTAGGGAGCCCCTACGGCTCCCTGGAGCTTCATACCCAAAGAGAAAGAAAAGAAAGGGCTGACCCGGAGGCGGCTGCCACAAACTCTGCAACGCGAAGCTGAGACAACAGGCTGCAACCTGCAACCTAAGGCAACAAGAATGCACAGGAGCAGACACGCGCATAAAGAACGGGCGGCCAGGAACCTGTGCGACTCTCAAATCGTCGTGCCCGAAATGAGCCCTAGACATCACCAACACAGCAGCGAAACCTGCAAACATCCAAACAGCATGGACGCAAGGATAGAACGCAGGCTGGAAGTCTTAAAAACTCTGTGGACGACCTGGGAGACCTGAGCCCTGAAACAGCGAATGAGGGGAACCGGATCAATCCAAAGCGCATCCCAGACACGGTACGCAAGTAACGGAAAAGAGGCGCAATCGGACAACGCTGGATGCACCCCCGGCAGAACCAAGCATAAAAATCCAAGGACCCCTCCGGAAAGCAGCTGTCTCGACCGTCGCCAGAAGGACTGAGAAATGCTGCAAACGTGCAAACCTACCACCAGTACCAAAGAGCAGAAACCTCTGCACAGCTACAGGAGTTGTAGCTGATGTGTGGAAAAGGCTAACATAGTTCCAATCTACAAAAGTGGAAGCAGGGAAGACCCCCTTAATTATAGACGGTATCATTGACAAGTGTAATAGTCAAAATATTGGAAAAAATAATTAAAACTAAATGGGTAGAACACCTGGAGAAAAGATATAATATCAGACAGACAGTATGGTTTTCGATCTGGATGATCCTGTGTATCGAATTTACTCAGTTTCTATGATCGAGCAACACAGATATTACAGGCAAGAGATGGTTGGGTTGACTGCATCTATCTGGACCTAAAAAAGGCTTTCACAGAGTTCCACATAAGAGGTTGTTCTGGAAACTGGAAAATATTGAGGGGTGACAGGTAAGCTTCTAACATGGATGAAAAATTTTCTGATAGAAAAATGAGGGCAGTGATCAGAGGCAATGTATCGGACTGGAGAAATGTCACAAGTGGAGTACCACAGGGTTCAGTTCTTGCACCAGTGATGTTTATTGTCTACATAAATGATCTACCAGTTGGTATACAGAATTATATGAACATGTTTGCTGATGATGCTAAGATAATAGGAAGGATAAGAAACTTAGATGATTGTCATGCCCTTCAAGAAGGGCATGACAATCATCTAGTACATGGAGTGCCACTTGGCAAATGGAATTTAATGTTAATAAATGCCATGTTATGGAATGTGGAATAGGAGAACATAGACCCCACACAACCTATATATTATGTGAGAAATCTTTAAAGAATTCTGATAAAGAAAGAGATCTAGGGGTGGTTCTAGATATAAAACTATTACCTGAGGACCACATAAAGAATATTGTGCGAGGAGCCTATACCACGCTTTCTAACTTCAGAATTGCTTTTAAATACATGGATGGCGATATACTAAAGAAATTGTTCACGACTTTTGTTAGGCCAAAGCTAGAATATGCAGCGGTTGTGTGGTGCCCATATCTTAAGAAGCACATCAACAAACTGGCAAAGGTGCAAAGACATGCTACTAAGTGGCTCCCAGAACTGAAGGGCAAGAGCTACAAGGAGAGGTTAGAGGCATTAAATATGCCAAAACTAGAAGACAGAAGAAAAAGAGGTGATATGATCACTACATACAAAATAGTAACAGGAATTGATAAAATCGATAGGGAAGATTTCCTGAGACCTGGAACTTTAAGAACAAGAAGTCATAGATATAAACTAGCTAAACACAGATGCCGAAGAAATATAAGAAAATTCACTTTCGCAAACAGAGTGGTAGACGGTTGGAAGAAGTTAGGGGAGAAGGTGGTGGAGGCCAAGACCGTCAGTAGTTTCAAAGCGTTATATGACAAAGAGTGCTGGGAAGACGGGACACCACGAGCGTAGCTCTCATCCTGTAACTACACTTAGGTAATTACCAGAAGAGCTGGAAGCCCCCGACCCGACCCGCAAAAGCCCATGCCAACAAAATATGGTCTATGAAAACCAAATTTGAACCAAAGGGGCTACCACAAACTGAGGAGAAGAAGAGGGCACCCTGATCAAGGACCAGGACGGTTCAGGCGACGCATGAGCAGGCCGGAGGTGAAACAAAACATGAGAAAGCGTACGGAACGGAAAACCCGGTGTAAAAATCAACACCCAAATGTTCCCAGAGGAACACAAGATAGGTGAAAATACCAGAAAAGCAAAGAAACGACAACAGGAGAATAAAACCCCTGAAAGAGGTGAAAAAACTCACCCAAGATGCTCGCTCGCACACCCAAGTGCATGTAAACAAACCGCAACGCCGCCCTGGTGGCCACGCCGGGAACACGGCAGAAGAAAATGGCCACCAGAACAGGGGGGGCCGTGACTGATGCAAAAGATACGACAACACTCCAGCAAAAGTGGGAAGCAAGCAGACTGGATGGGCGAAAAACTCCACCCAAAAGCAGAAAACCCAGGCAGGGGCAAACAACCCCAGAACTGCTAGCAGGCATCCCCCACAGCCCCGGAACCAGCAACAGAGGCCCTGGGCAGAGCCGTCCTCCAAGCCCTCCACCCTTAAAGAAAAGGAAGAGTCCTTGGGAAAGGCAGCAAGAAAGAGCTGCTGGTAAGACCCAGAAGCCTTGGCAGGAGGAACAGCTCGAAAACCTCCGTCCCAACCCGAACGGGGCCGCCCCCGAAACCGCCCGAGTCTTGGTCCCAACTAAACTCCACTCCGACCCCGAAACCCGCAGATGGTCCAGAGCCGGGACAGGGAGGGAAGGGGCGAACGCACCTAACCAAAACGGGGCGGCCTCGGGGCATCCAAGTGGGAAACCAACCTAGCGTGAGGGGCAGGTGTTCCTCATCAGTACCGGGGCTGCATGCGCTTGGGGTTCCCTTCCCTAGCACCCTGTGAGTACTGCCCCTGCTCATGGACCGGGTTATCTTCCCTGGCTTTCGGAAACCATTCCCGTAGAGGTTCTTTTTGCTTGGCATTTGCCTCGCCATTGGGGCCAGCTGGGGTCTGGGGCCCTTGTTTCGCCCTGGGTAGGGACTGGTATTGTGCTGGTTAGGCATCAAGGTGGTGCGTCGACCTACCACCTCAGCGGCGCCCGGTTCCTGTTACCTCTGGAGACGGTGTACTTTTGTAGGGGTTTTCTTTTGGTTTCATTTATCTGCCTGGTGGGGGGTCTGGCCTAGTGTGGCTATAGTTCCACTGGTTAGTGTTTTGGTGGGCCCTCTGCTAGGCTCCCGTGATTGTACACGTCGCTGGGGTTTTCAGTGTTGTCCTCTCCCCCTTGTTATTTTTGGGTTTTAACCGGTTAGCAAACACCTTGCCTGGGTTTCCCGTAGTTGTTACCCTATGTGCCCTGGAAAAAACCCTGTCGGGGCTCGGTGGACCATTGAAATGCGTCTTCCGGGGTTCCAACCCGTCTTGTACGGGTTCGTTGGTTGTTGTGATCTTGATCCG
This sequence comes from Procambarus virginalis, assembly GCA_020271785.1. Taxonomy (NCBI): domain Eukaryota; kingdom Metazoa; phylum Arthropoda; class Malacostraca; order Decapoda; family Cambaridae; genus Procambarus; species Procambarus virginalis. Next base: position 30,877 of record WNGS01168861.1, read on the forward strand.
GGTGACAGTCGCCCTTTTACCTCCGTCATGCTGCCTGTTGGGTCACTTACACTTGACCCGGAATCTTGCGAGATATATTCTCTGCTTGTTCTCCAGTGCTTTCCTGATGTTATTACTGTTCAAAGTACAGGCGGCATCCATGTCGCAAGCTAGTTTAGGTTGCTGCAACA
>WNGS01168865.1:0-12299 GCA_020271785.1 Procambarus virginalis
ACTGAAGGGCAAGAGCTACGAGGAGAGGTTAGAGGCATTAAAACCGAAACGCTACGCGTACTATTGGCTGTACAAGAATGTAACAACTCTTGTATATATCTCAAAAAAAAAATATGCCAAAACTAGAAGACAGAAGAAAAAGCGGTGATATGATCACTACGTACAAAATAGTAATAGGAGTTGATAAAATCGACAGGGAAGATTTCCTGAGACCTGGATCTTCAAGAACAAGAGAGGTCATAGATTTAACCTAGCTAAACACAGATGCCGAAGAAATATAAAAAAATTCACTGACTTTCCTTAAGTGGGTGTCACGCAGACCATTGTTGTCAACGCAGACCATGGTGTCAACGCAGACCATTGTTGTCAACGCAGACCATTGTTGTCAACGAGACCATTGTTGTCAACGAAGACCATTGTTGTCAACGCAGACCATTGGTGTCAACGCAGTCCATTGGTGTCAACGCAGACCACTGTTGTCAACGCAGACCATTGGTGTCAACGCAGACCACTGTTGTCAACGCAGACCATTGGTGTCAACGCAGACCATTGTTGTCAACGCAGACCATTGGTGTCAACGCAGACCATTGTTGTCAACGCAGACCATTGTTGTCAACGCAGACCATTGTTGTCAACGCAGACCATTGTTGTCAACGAAGACCATTGTTGTCAACGCAGACCATTGGTGTCAACGCAGACTATTGGTGTCAACACAGACCATTGGTGTCAACGCAGACCATTGTTGTCAACGCAGACCATTGTTGTCAACAAGACCATTGGTGTCAACGCAGACCATTGTTGTCAATGAGACCATTGTTGTCAACGCAGACCATTGTTGTCAACGAAGACCATTGGTGTCAACGCAGACCACTGTTGTCAACGCAGACCATTGGTGTCAACGCAGACCACTGTTGTCAACGCAGACCATTGGTGTCAACGCAGACCACTGTTGTCAACGCAGACCATTGGTGTCAACGCAGACCATTGTTGTCAACGCAGACCATTGTTGTCAACGCAGACCACTGTTGTCAACGCAGACCATTGATGTCAACGAAGACCATTGGTGTCAACGCAGACCATTGGTATCAACGAAGACCATTGGTGTCAACGCAGACCATTGGTGTCAACGCAGACCACTGTTGTCAACGCAGACCATTGGTGTCAACGCAGACCATTGGTTGTCAACGCAGACCATTGTTGTCAACGCAGACCATTGTTGTCAACGCAGACCATTGTTGTCAACGAAGACCATTGTTGTCAACGAAGACCATTGTTGTCAACGCAGACCATTGGTGTCAACGAAGACCATTGGTGTCAACGAAGACCATTGGTGTCAACGCAGACCATTGTTGTCAACGCAGACCATTGTTGTCAACGAAGACCATTGGTGTCAACGCAGACCATTGTTGTCAACGAAGACCATTGTTGTCAACGCAGACCATTGTTGTCAACGAAGACCATTGTTGTCAACGCAGACCATTGGTGTCAACGCGACCACTGGTGTCAACGCAGACCACTGGTGTCAACGCAGACCATTGTTGTCAACGCAGACAATTGTTGTCAACGCAGACCACTGGTGTCAACGCAGACCATTGGTGTCAACGCAGACCATTGTTGTCAACGCAGACCATTGTTGTCAACGAAGACCATTGTTGTCAACGAAGACCATTGTTGTCAACGCAGACCATGGTGTCAACGCAGACCACTGGTGTCAACGCAGACCACTGGTGTCAACGCAGACCATTGGTGTCAACGCAGACCATTGTTGTCAACGCAGACCATTGTTGTCAACGAAGACCATTGGTGTCAACGCAGACCATTGTTGTCAACGAAGACCATTGTTGTCAACGCAGACCATTGTTGTCAACGAAGACCATTGTTGTCAACGCAGACCATTGGTGTCAACGCAGACCACTGGTGTCAACGCAGACCACTGGTGTCAACGCAGACCATTGTTGTCAACGCAGACCATTGTTGTCAACGCAGACCACTGGTGTCAACGCAGACCATTGGTGTCAACGCAGACCATTGTTGTCAACGCAGACCATTGTTGTCAACGAAGACCATTGTTGTCAACGCAGACCATTGGTGTCAACGCAGACACTGGTGTCAACGCAGACCACTGGTGTCAACGCAGACCATTGGTGTCAACGCAGACCATTGTTGTCAACGCAGACCATTGTTGTCAACGCAGACCACTGGTGTCAACGCATACCATTGGTGTCAACGCAGACCTTGTGTCAACGCAGACCATTGTTTGTCAACGCAGACCATTGGTGTCAACGCGACCACTGGTGTCAACGCAGACCACTGGTGTCACCAGACCCTGGTGTCAACGCAGACCACTGGTGTCAACGCAGACCANACCTTGCTCGTCTCTCGTGTCTATTAAACCTGGCTACTTTACACCTCCATCTTGTGACAATGAGTGAAAACCTAGGCCTGATATTAATACACCAATTACCACCTGATCTTGCCTTGATCTGGCAAGGTCGCCAATGTCGGGGTTTCACGGTGTTCTCGTAAGAGAAGGGTTAAAGCAACAGTAGACTGGATCTCCTTTCCAGGTGGTTGCTCCAACCATAACCCTTACTCACCGTCGTTCGGCGGGTCTTCCCTCAATCCCTTAGGCTCCACTGCTGGCCTCGGAGAGTATCCCAGTCGATCTCACAACCGGCCTTTAGATTATGAGATGAGTGGGTGCACAGATCGTTCCCTCAATCTGTGGCCCTCCCGACACCGAACTCTTACATAGCCTTCAAGGTCGCCAACTGGTTTTGTTTTTGGTGTCCAGTAACACTGCAGTGGTCAGGTGTAATTGTGGCAAGAGCCAAATCAAGTAATATAGTATCAGGCAGGTCACTCTACTTTATATCATAACACGGTCACAAGATAAATGGAGGGGATGATATCAAACACCAAAGAGTTTTGGTATTTTACTTAAAAGACAACGAGAAATATATATGCATCAATGTATCAGAATTAATATATGACGATTGCTCCATTCATAGCATAATATTCTAGAGCGCACCATATGGCAACATCGGCACGTGTCACCTGTCAGAAATGCCAGCTGACCGGGCCCTCGCGATCGTGGGAAAGACTAGTACTTGTTTTCTAATTGTCACGATCACCGTTTATTTAACTTTTTCCAAAACACTATTCAACGTTCACATGGCTTACTTATGATTTCACTGGCCTCACGATCATCATCTTATTCACAATACTCTCACAGTGACCTTTCACTGTACCAAAAGATTACTCTACTCTTAATAATATTTACTGTGAATGCACTCGCTTGATCGCTGAACTTTTCTTTATATTTATACTTCCTCTCACAGAGATATCACTGGCAAACACTTCACGTATATGATATTATTCAGCACACAATCATGTCATATATAAATCGGTAATCAAACTTCAGGCATATATATATCAATAGATCATAGAGATCAACACACAGGCATTTATATCGATAGATTATGGAGATCAACACACGGGCACTTATATCAATAGATTATAGAGATCAATCCACAGGCATTTATATCAATAGATTATAGAGATCAATCCACAGGCATTTATATTGATAGATTATGGAGATCAACACACGGACACTTATATTAATAGATTATAGAGATCAATCCACAGGCATTTATATCAATAGATTATAGAGATTAATCCACAGGCATTTATATCAATAGATTATAGAGATTAATCCTCAGGCATTTATATCAATAGATTATAGAGAACAATACACCAATATCTGGTTCACTACCAATATATATATAATAATAATAATCACAGATCAATAATAGTAGTCACAGTAAATTCTCTGATGAATCTTGGTGCTTGCACACACCCACACATAGATATATATATGTAAATTGATACTGTGAGCGCTCTGGGTAGCCTCACCACACACTGTGCTCTCTGTGACTTAGACTCAAGTGAGACTTGCTCACGACATACAAAATATACTGACAAGAATATATATAGCTAACTAAAGGGGAAATGGGAGGGAACTGTAAACACCTACTTCACCTATCCTAGGATGACAGTTGGGTTGTAGCTCCTGGTCCAGGCTCTCGCCTCGTTCATCCAGAAACACAAGCCCCAAGCCTTAGGATGTCGCGTCTCGCCGCTTCTGTACACAGCAGGTCCGTGCTTCTTTCCCTACAGTACGTCGCCGGGTTGAAGTCGGTCTCCTGGCCATCAACTTTCCTCCCAACTACGTCAGCCAGCCTACGTCTCGGCGGTCGTCGTACGTTTCCCAATTAGTCCTTGTCACTGTATTCCCAGAGGAACTGCCTCTCACCACTACGAAGTCACTGAAGTTATCAGTCGTCCCGGACGACACACGCACAGCACCCGACTTCAGAGCTCTTGAAGCTCACAACACTGTCAATTCCCTCGTCGTCTAGATATATCGCTAGGTATTTGGGAAGACTTCTCGACGTGCTTGCATCCACTGTTGACTCGTAGGGTTCCACGAAGGTGGGGTTACTGTCAAACTTGACAGGATCGTCGATCACACGTTCAACCTGGTTGACAAGGTTGTCAACCTGGTTCACTCACGGTGGGTGGCCCGGCCACTAAGCTGCCTCTTATACTGGTGAACTGCCAACGACGACTCACATCGATGCCCGGCCCACTTCTTGCAACGCACCTGTCCCCTGAGCACTTGTTGCTCAATATTTTGTCAATTCCTTATCTGAGCCACTTTTGGGTTACAGGAAGACCTCACAGAGTGCGTGCCAACAACTGGAGACGCTTAAATCCACCGGAGTTCGGTAAATCCGTCACTCTGACAGGATGACCGATCGTGCGTCCTACCTCTCGGACGTGTCGTGAAAGACTGATACCGCCTGGCGCCAACACGGGCGGACCCCCTATGCCTATGTGACGTCACTTTTCCCAAAGTTGGTTCTCATTGGCTCCCAGTGCCACGTCGCTGACGGTGACCAATCTGGCGCCACTGACGTCACACAGTTTTGGCGGGAAGACAGACTCGCCCGCGCCATATTGGCTCCCTAAAGGGCCTATCCCACAGGACAAAATACTACATTTACGCAAATTTCTCGGCTCTTCGAGAATACTGTTCTCTCCCACATATGTTCAATTGTTGCCTGCAATGTAGAGAACGCTCGGGAATAGTGGACATGACTCTTACAGCAGGCGTGGGAGAATTAGAAGGGGGGGAACACCGTCACAGTATACAGGGAGGAAAGATTATGTACTTCAATATACAAACGGAAGGTTTTAATTATTTAATTAAAAAATACTTTAATTATGATCAAAACTTTAGAGTTTCAGCACGTGAAGATGCTGTATTTCAGCATGTAAAGATGCTGTGTTTCAGCATGTACAGATGCTATGTTTCTGCATGTGAAGATGCTATGTGGACGTATTGTTATGTACAATAACGGAAGGATGACGGCTACATTCTCAAAGTTCCTCACCTGGCCCAACTCAGTGGACTACCAGTAGTTGCCATCCGTAGCACTAGGCTCTCAACCTTCAACAGTCTCGTGTTAGAACTGCTTTTCTCAAGAACATCACTCCATCAACGATCATTCGTTCCTAGGCTGACTCGCATCTGGAACTTGTTCGCTCAACAGGTTGATACACGGGAGATCTACAGAGATCATAAATGAAGGCTCTGGCACACAGTTGGCTACACACTCATCCAGACAGATACTAGAGAGCCGGGAATGAGTATGTTAGTGTGAGAAAAGAAGCAGAGAGACAGAGTGAAAATGATATGACAAATAAAGCCAAGACCGAACCAAAACTGCTCCACAGCCACATCACGAAGAAAACGACAATTAAAGAACAGGTGATGAAACTTAAAACGGGTGAGGACAGGTACACAGAGATATAACAAAGAGGTATGTGAAGAACTCAACAAGGGATTCTAGGAGGTCTTCACAATAGAACGAGATGAAGTCCTATAGCTTGGAAAGGTGGCAGTAAATCTGAAGGCCTTGGAAGGGTTTGAAATTACCAGAGATGAGGTTAAGAGGTTTCTGTTGGATCTGAACGTGAGAAATGCTGTTGGTTCGGATGGAATCTCACCATGGGTACTGAAAAAGTGTGCAGACGTCCTTTGCTTTCCAATTTCCATGTGTAAAGTAGGTCACTGGAGACGGGAGACTTACCTGAAATATGGAAGACGGCTAATGTAGTCCTAATGTACAAAAAAAGGTGATAGGCAAGAAGCACTGAACTACAAGCCAGTGTCTTTAACTTGTATACCATGCAATGTGGAGAAGATTGTGAGAAAAAACTAAGTAGCATATCTGGAGAGAAGGAACTTCGTGATACACCACCAACATGGGTTCAGGGATGATTAAATCTTGCCTCACAGATTTAATGTAATTCTATGATCAGGTGATAAAGATTAAACAAGAAAGAGAAGTTTGGACAGACTGCATTTTCTTGCACTGTCGGAAAATCTTTGACACAGTACCCCATAAGAGGCTGGTGCATAAGTTGGAGAAACAGGCTGGAGTAACTGGTAAGGTGCTCCGGTGGATAAGGGAGTACCTAAGCAATAGGAAGCAGAGAGTTACAGTGAAGGGTGAGACCCCAGATTGGCGTGAAGTCACAAGCCGAGTCAGACAGGGTTCTGTACTCAGACTGATCCTGTTTCTGATATACATAAATGATCTCCCAGAGGGTATAGGCTTATTCCTCTCAATATTTGCTGACGACGCCAAAATTATGAGAAGGATTCCGACAGAGGAGGACAGCTTGAGGATTCAAGAAGACCTGGACAAGCTGCAGGAATGGTCCAACAAATTCTTGTTAGAGTTTAACCCAAGCAAATCTAATGTAATAAAGATTGGTGTAGGGAGCAGGAGGTCAAATACAAGGTATCATTTGGGAGATGAAATTCTTCTAGAATCAGAGAGAGAAAGACCTGGGGATTGATATCACGCCAGACCTGTACCCCGAAGCCCACATCAAGAGGATAGCATCAGCGGCATATGCCAGGTTGAACAACATAAGAACGGCCTTTAGAAACTTGTGTAAGGAATCATTCAGTTCCTTGTGTACTGCGTATGTCAGACAAATCCTGGAGTATGCAGGTCCAACATGGAATCCATATCTCGTCAAGCATTATACTAAATTGGAGAAAGTTCAGAGGTTTGTTCCAGACTTGGGCCCGAACTGAGGGGCATTAGCTATGAGGTGAGACTACGGGAATTAAACCTCATGTCGCTGGAAGACAGGAGAGTTAGAGGGACATGATCACCACATACAAGATTCTCAAAGAATTTGATAGACAATTGAATAGACAAGGCAGTTTATTTAACACAAGGGGAACATGCACTAGGGAATACAGGTGGAAATTGAGTGCCCAAATGAGCCATAAAGACATTAGAAAGAACTTTTTTTAGTGTCAGAGTATTTAATAAATGAAATGAATTAGTAAGTGACGTGGTTGAGCCAGACTCCATACACAGATTCAAGTGCAGATATAATAGAGCCCAGTAGGCTCAGGAACCTGTACACCTGTTGATTGACGGTTGAGGGACGGTACCAAAGAGCCGAAGCTCCAACCCAACAAGCACAACTAGGAGAGTACACACACACACACACACACACACACACACACACACACACACACACACACACACACACACACACACACACACACACACACACATGCTGACGACGCCAAAATTATGAGAAGGATTAAGACAGAGGAGGACAGCTTGAGACTTCAAGAAGACCTGGACAAGCTGCAGGAATGGTCGAACAAATGGCTGTTAGAGTTTAACCCAAGCAAATGTAATGTAATGAAGATAGGGGTAGGAAGCAGGAGACCAGATACAAGGTATCATTTGGGAGATGAAATACTTCAAGAGTCAGAGAGAGAGAGAAAGACCTGGGGGTTGATATCACGCCAGACCTGTCCCCTGAAGCTCATATCAAGAGGATAACATCAGCAGCATATGCCAGGTTGGCTAACATAAGAACGGCCTTTAGAAACTTGTGTAAGGAATCTTTCAGAACATTATATACCACATATGTCAGACCAATCCTGGAGTATGCGGCTCCAGCATGGAGTCCCTATCTAGTCAAACATAAGACTAAACTGGAAAAGGTTCAAAGGTTTGCCACCAGACTAGTACCCGAGCTGAGAGGTATGAGCTACGAGGAGCGACTGCAGGAATTAAACCTCACTTCGTTGGAAGACAGAAGAGTTAGGGGGGACATGATCACCACATTCAAGATTCTCAGGGGAATCGACAGGGTTGATAAAGACAGGCTGTTTAACACAAGGGGCACACGCACTAGGGGACACAGGTGGAAACTGAGTGCCCAAATGAGCCACAGAGATATTAGAAAGAACTTTTTTAGTGTCAGAATGGTTGACAAATGGAATGCATTAGGAAGCGATGTGGTGGAGGCTGACGCCATACACAGTTTCAAGTGTAGATATGATAGAGCCCATTAGGCTCAGGAAACTGTACACCTGTTGATTGACGGTTGAGAGGCGGGACCAAAGAGCCAGAGCTCAACCCCCGCAAGCACAACTAGGTGAGTACAACTAGGTGAGTACACACACACACACACACACACACTGTTAGCTGAGTGGACAGTGCGCAGGACTCGTAATTCTGTGGTCCGGGTTCGATTCCCGGCCCAGGCTGAAACAAATAGGCAAATTTTCTTTCACCCTGAATGCCCTTGTTACTTAGCAGTATATAGGTACCTGGGAGTTAGACAGCTGTTACAGAGCTGCTTCCTGGGCGTGTGTGTGTGAAAAAAATCATAATTACTTAGTTAGTAGTCAGTAACAGTTGATTGACAGTTGAGAGGTGGGCCGAAAGAGCAGAGCTCAATCTCCGCAAGCACAACTAAGTGAATATAACACACACACACACACACACACACACACACACACACACACACACACACACACACACCCACACACCACACACACACACACACCCACACACAAGGGGATTCAGGTAAGGATTCAGGATTCAACTTTTCAGTGTCAGAGTAGTTAACAGGTGGAATGCATTAGGCAGCGATGTGGTGGAGGCTGACTCCATACACAGTTTCAAATGAAGATATGATAGAGCCCAGTAGGCTCAGGAATCTGTACACCAGTTGATTGACAGTTGAGAGGCGGGCCCAAAGAGCCAAAGCTCAACCCCCGCAAGCACAAATATGTGAATACAAATACGTGAGTACATACACACACACTCGAACACACTCACACAGCCGTAATTTTGGATCTAGTTAATTAACCAATTGGTGGCTCCTATTCGACGGAATAGCCAATAGGGTGAGGCATGCCATGAACTATAGGAAGGCAAATCTCTCAGCCTGTTAACGGGAGACAGAAGCGTCTATCACCTCCTGTGCCCACCTGTGAAATAGAGAACGAGAAGAACTAATCAACAATCTTCACAAAACCTTACGAGGCGCTTATGTAGCAATATTATTTCTGCTGCGTCAAAGATATATGTGCAGACCAAAGTGAAATACAATACGCGCCAGGACAATACAACAACAACAAAATACAATCATGAGGCGAGATAAAAATCCGTCGGAACGGAGCTCACACTAGTGATAAATCACCGAAAATGAAGCAGTTTAAGCGTCCGGACCGCCCATTGGTCGACACCACAGGAAGGGAGAGATCGTGGATGCTGATTGGCGGTGATGAATGAGCTCCTTCCACGATTTACATACATTTTGACACGTGATTGGCTGAGGGTATTTTAGGGAGAATTGTTGATAACCACTGTGCGCATAGGCTGTATTCCAGCGTCGAGGGGTCGTTAAGGCCCCAAGGACGGCACATAGACCGCACACACAAACACACGTAGACCTTCAGTGTGGTGAAGGGCAGCACACTTCCAGCCACCTGGGGTTTAATTCCCGTAGTCTATACTCATAGCTCCCGCCCCTCAGTTCGGGCACTAGTCTGGTGGTAATGCTCTTAAGAGCAGTCAATAATGTGCATGACACACACACACACACACACACATAATAGCACTCACAGAAACAAAGCTAACGAAAATCATAACAAATGCAGTGTTTCCACAGGGCTACTATGCAGTGAGGAAAGAGAGAGAAGGGAGAGGAGAGGTGGTGTGGCTTTGCTACTAAGAGAGGTTGGAGTTTCGAAGAGATGGTAATTCAGAACTGTGAAGGTTTCAGGGACTACATATCAGGCACCATTGCAACTGGAGGACAGAAAATTATAATAGTAGTCATATATAACCCCCACCGAATGACAGAAGACCCAGACAGGATATGATAGAAACAACATAGCCACCATCAATATAATAGAGAGAGCAGCTTCTGTGGCTAGCAGGAACGAATCCAGACTTCTAATCATGGGAGACTTCAACCATGGGAAGACAGATTGGGGAACAGAGACCCACACGGAGGCCCAGACACATGGAGAGCTAAGCTGCTGGATGTGGCAACAAGAAACTTTCTAAGTCAACACGTCAAGGGACCGACAAGAATGAGAGGAGGGGATGAACCAGCCTTGCTTGATCTGATATTTACCCTAAATGAGTCGGATATAAGGGAAGTTAAGTTGGAAGCCCCCTTGGGAATGAGTGATCATAGTGTATTGAGCTTTGAGTACCTGGTTGAGCTAGGAATTATCACCCCAAAAAAGAACTGGGAACCAAAGGGCTGGCGTACCGAAAGGGAAACTATGAGGAGATGAATAAATTCCTATGGGATATACATTGGGACACAGAACTCGGAACCAAGTCCGTACAAGACATGATGGACTATGTCACCCAAAATGTCAGGAGGCTGTAAGCAGGTTTGTCCCAGCCCAACAGGAAAAAAGAGAAGCAAAGGAAGAATCCGTGGTTTAATAGGGAATGTATGAAAGCAAAGGAGCTGAACAAAAGGGCATGGAGGAACTTCCGTAATAACAGAACACAGAAAGTAGAGAGAGATACCAGAGAACCAGGAACGAGTATGTCAGTGTGAGAAGAGCAGCTGAGAAAAGGTATGAAAATGATATAGCTAATAAAGCCAAGACTGAACCAAAGCTACTACACAGTCACATCAGGAGGAAGACAACAGTGAAGGAACAGGTGATTAAACTTAGGGTGGGCGAGGACAGGTACAGAGAATGACAAAGAGGTGTGTGAAGAACTCAACAAAAGGTTCCAGGAGGTCTTTACAATAGAACAGGGAGATATCACGGCGCTGGGAGAGGTGGCAGCAAACCAGGTGACCTTGGATAGGTTCGAAATTACAAGAGATGAGGTCAAAAGCACCTATTGGAGCTGGATGTGAGAAAAGCTGTTGGGCCGGATGGAATCTCGCCATGGGTATTGAAGAGTGTGCAGGAGCACTTTGCTTACCACTCTCCATAGTGTATAGTAAGTCACTGGAAACGGGGGACCTACCAGAAATATGGAAGACTGCTAATGTAGTACCATATACAAAAATGGTGAGACAAGAGGCACTGAACTACAGGCCAGTGTCCTTAACTTGTATACCATGCAAGGTGATGGAGAAGATTGTGAGAAAAAACCTAGTAACACATCTGGAGGAGAAGAGACTTCGTGACAACCCATCACATGGGTTCAGGGAGGGTAAATCTTGCCTTACAGGCTTGATAGAATTCTACGATCAGGTGACAAATTAAGCAAGAAAGAGAAGGGTGGGCGGACTGCATTTTTTGGACTGTCGGAAAGCCTTTGACACAGTACCCCATAAAAGGTTGATGCATAAGCTGGAGAAACAGGCAGGAGTAACAGGTAGGGCGCTCCAGTGGATAAGGGAGTACCTAAGCAATAGGAAGCAGAGAGTTACAGTGAGGGGTGAGACCTCAGACTGGCGTGAAGTCACCAGTGGAGTCCCACAGGGCTCTGTACTTGGACCTATCCTGTTTCTGATATACGTAAATGATCTCCCAGAGGGTATAGACTCATTCCTCTCAATGTTTGCTGACGACGCCAAAATTATGAGAAGGATTAAGACAGAGGAGGACAGCTTGAGACTTCAAGAAGACCTGGACAAGCTGCAGGAATGGTCGAACAAATGGCTGTTAGAGTTTAACCCAAGCAAATGTAATGTAATGAAGATAGGGGTAGGAAGCAGGAGACCAGATACAAGGTCATTTGGGAGATGAAATACTTCAAGAGTCAGAGAGAGAGAAGACCTGGGGGTTGATATCACGCCAGACCTGTCCCCTGAAGCTCATATCAAGAGGATAACATCAGCAGCATATGCCAGGTTGGCTAACATAAGAACGGCCTTTAGAAACTTGTGTAAGGAAATCTTTTCAGAAC
>WNGS01168866.1:0-10015 GCA_020271785.1 Procambarus virginalis
TATGGAACTCACTCCAAAATGAATTGAAAAGCTGTCCAACTTTTGCCTCATTCAAAAACAAAACCAAAAAGTACCTAATTTCACCTCCATAGTGTCCTACCTTGTGCTGTAACGCACACTGTATCTTGTGCTGCCCAGTCTCACAATCTTTATGTACCTAAGCCATACAACTTTACCATTGTGATCACTGCTGTCATCTTATATGTGCTATTAATAGGCTGTATTGTGCCTATTAATATTTGTTAAATTACCAATCAAGCTGTCAATGCAATCAACCAGAGATACTGATGTGCTTTAATATACCTATTAATCTCTCTCATCTCATTTTTCTTGCAATGTATCTGTTATCATTAATAAATTCTGCTAGAAATTTACCTACTTAAAATTATCTGTTAGATTAAGGACCTGCCCGAAACGCTGCGCGTATAGTGGCTTACAAGACTTTGAACACCATGTGGTATCTTCACCAACCCAATGTACCTTTGTTATATATATAATATATATATATATATATATATATATATATATATATAAATAACTAGGTACTTAAAAAAAATTAAGAGTACTACTTAATGTATCCAGGGTATACCAGCGTGTACCCAAATACATTAAGTGGCACTCTTAATTTTTTTAAGTAAAAATACTGAAACCTTCATTCTGAAAGCTTCATACATAAACCTTCATACTATGTGTTTAAGATTCGCTACCTGGAACAAAAAGTTCCAAGTAGCACGGGCGATGGAGAGCCCGAAGCCTTCATACATAAAACTTCATACTGAGCGTTATAAAGCGGGAAGTGGCTCATGTGCGAGTGATTTTTGTGATAAACATGAGAGATGTGTTATGTGATCTGGAGTCATGACACTGACAGCTGGGCAGATGTTGCGGGTGTTTACCGCAGGTATTAAGGGTCCTAGAGGCCGACCACAGATGTTAAGGGGTCCTAGAGGCCGACCACAGGTGTTAAGGGGTCCTAGAGGCCGACCACAGGTGTTAAGGGGTCCTGGAGGCCGACCACAGGTGTTAAGGGGTCCTAGAGGCCGACCACAGGTGTTAAGGGGTCCTAGAGGCCGGCCACAGGTGTTAAGGGGTCCTGGAGGCCGACCACAGGTGTTAAGGGGTCCTGGAGGCCGACCACAGGTATTAAGGGGTCCTGGAGGCCGACCACAGGTGTTAAGGGGTCCTGGAGGACCACAGGTGTTAAGGGGTCCTGGAGGCCGACCACAGGTGGTTAAGGGGTCCTGGAGGCCGACCACAGGTGTAAGGGGTCCTGGAGGCCGACCACAGGTGTTAAGGGGTCCTGGAGGCCGACCACAGGTGTTAAGGGGTCCTGGAGGCCGACCACAGGTGTTAAGGGGTCCTAGAGGCCGACCACAGGTGTTAAGGGGTCCTGGAGGCCGACCACAGGTGTTAAGGGGTCCTGGAGGCCGACCACAGGTGTTAAGGGGTCCTGGAGGCCGACCACAGGTGTTAAGGGGTCCTGGAGGCCGACCACAGGGGTTAAGGGTCCTAGAGGCCGACCACAGGTGTTAAGGGGTCCTGGAGGCCGACCACAGGTGTTAAGGGGTCCTAGAGGCCGACCACAGGTGTTAAGGGGTCCTAGAGGCCGACCACAGGTGTTAAGGGGTCCTGGAGGCCGACCACAGGTGTTAAGGGGTCCTAGAGGCCGACCACAGGTGTTAAGGGGTCCTGGAGGCCGACCACAGGTGTTAAGGGGTCCTGGAGGCCGACCACAGGTGTTAAGGGGTCCTGGAGGCCGACCACAGGTGATAAGGGGTCGTGTAGCCGACCAGTGGGGGTTAAGGGGTCCTGGAGGCCGATCACAGGGGTTAAGGGGTCCTGGAGGCCGATCACAGGGGTTAAGGGGTCCTGGAGGCCGATCACAGGGTTAAGGGGTCCTGGAGGCCGACCACAGGTGTTAAGGGGTCGTGAAGCCGACCAGTGGGGGTTAAGGGGTCCTGGAGGCCGATCACAGGGGTTAAGGGGTCCTGGAGGCCGATCACAGGGGTTAAGGGGTCCTGGAGGCCGATCACAGGGGTTAAGGGGTCCTGGAGGCGACCACAGGGGTTAAGGGGTCCTGGAGGCCGATCACAGGTGTTAAGGGGTCCTGGAGGCCGATCACAGGTGTTAAGGGGTCCTGGAGGCCGATCACAGGGGTTAAGGGGTCCTGGAGGCCGATCACAGAGGTAAGGGGTCCTAGAGGCCGATCACAGGGGTTAAGGGGTCCTGGAGGCCGATCACAGGTGTTAAGGGGTCCTGGAGGCCGATCACAGGGGTTAAGGGGTCCTGGAGGCCGATCACAGGGGTTAAGGGGTCCTAGAGGCCGATCACAGGGGTTAAGGGGTCCTGAGGCCGATCACAGGTGTTAAGGGGTCCTAGAGGCCGATCACAGGTGTTAAGGGGTCCTGGAGGCCGATCACAGGGGTTAAGGGGTCCTGGAGGCCGATCAGGGGTTAAGGGGTCCTGGAGGCCGATCACAGGGGTTAAGGGGTCCTGGAGGCCGATCACAAGGGTTAAGGGGTCCTGGAGGCCGATCACAGGTGTTAAGGGGTCCTAGAGGCCGATCACAGGTGTTAAGGGGTCCTGGAGGCCGATCACAGGGGTTAAGGGGTCCTGGAGGCCGATCACAAGGGTAAGGGGTCCTGGAGGCCGATCACAGGTGTTAAGGGGTCCTGGAGGCCGATCACAAGGGTTAAGGGGTCCTGGAGGCCGATCACAGGTGTTAAGGGGTCCTGGAGGCCGATCACAAGGGTTAAGGGGTCCTGGAGGCCGATCACAGGGGTTAAGGGGTCCTGGAGGCCGATCACAAGGTGTTAAGGGGTCCTGGAGGCCGATCACAGGTGTTAAGGGGTCCTAGAGGCCGATCACAGGTGTTAAGGGGTCCTGGAGGCCGATCACAGGGGTTAAGGGGTCCTGGAGGCCGATCACAGGGGTTAAGGGGTCCTGGAGGCCGATCACAGGGGTTAAGGGGTCCTGGAGGCCGATCACAAGGGTTAAGGGTCCTGGAGGCCGATCACAGGGTTAAGGGGTCCTGGAGGCCGACCAGAGGAGGAGGTTAAGAGTAGGAGGGATGACAGTCCAGCGGCTTTTTGGGGGAAAAAGGCCGCTGGACTGTGGGTGTCCAATAAGGGAAGTCTGTCATCGTCAGACCCCTTAACATCATTGTCATCGAGGTGACAGACTGTCACCTCGATTACAGACTCAATCAGTCAAGTCACACCCATATAGTGTCAACCGTGCAAAACCGAATCTCTCATCCGGAAAGAGGTCGACTACATGCTTCACCAGGATTGGTGAGACCTACCAGCAGCACCAGATGGAGTAGTCCTGTATTTTGGTTCTAAAGAAGAATGGAACTCACAGGTTGTCATTGACTACCATAAACTAAATGTCATGACTATAGATGATAGTTTCCAATCCCAAGATTAGATGATTGTACAGACAGTGTTGGTAAAAGCCAAGTTTGTAACCACACTAGCTTTGTCAAAAGGTTACTGGTAAATTCCTTTAACACCAAGAGCTCGGGAGACGAGTGCATTTATAACTGCCGATTGTTGTATCAATTCACTGTAATGCCTTTTGGGCTGAAAAATGCCCCAGCGCTTTATGAACTTGTTAAAAGACATACAACAATGTAGAGTTTTTCTTGGATGATATTGTAATTTATCACAATAATTGGGAGGATCAAATGAAAGGTTTAGCTCAACTTTTAAAATGCTTAAAGGAGGCTAATTTAACTGTAAACTTACACAAATGTACTTTTGCTAGAGCCAGTATTGTTACTTAGGATATGAAGTAGGAAATGGTAAGGTGTTACCACTCAAAAATAAAATAAATGATATATTAGAGTATCCAGTGTTGACTAGCAGAAGGTACAAAAATATCTAGGAATGTGTGCATGTGATAGGAAGTNTTACAACCATGATGCAGGTGTGGTTACAACATGATGCAGGTGTGGTTACAACCATGATGCAGGTGTGGTTACAACCATGATGCAGGTGTAGTTACAACCATGATGCAGGTGTGGTTACAACTATGATGCAGGTGTGGTTACAACCATGATGCAGGTGTGGTTACAACCATGATGCAGGTGTGGTTACAACAATGATGCAGGTATGGTTATAACCATGATGCAGGTGTGTTACAACCATGATGCAGGTGTGGTTACATCCATGATGCAGGTGTGGTTACAACAATGATGCAGGTATGGTTATAACCATGATGCAGGTGTGATTACAACCATGATGCAGGTGTGGTTGCAACCATGATGCAGGTGTGGTTACAACTATGTTGCAGGTATGGTTACAACCACGATGCAGGTGTAGTTACAACCATGATGCAGGTGTGGTTACAACCATGATGCAGGTGTGGTTACAACCATGATGCAGGTGTGGTTACAACCAGGATGCAGGTGTGGTTACAAGCATGATGCAGGTGTGGTTACAACTACGATGCAGGTGTGGTTACAACCATGATGCAGGTGTAGTTACAAACATGATACAGGTGTGGTTACAACCACGATGCAGGTGTGGTTACAACCATGATGCAGGTGTGGTTACAACAATGATGCAGGTATGGTTATAACCATGATGCAGGTGTGATTACAACCATGATGCAGGTGTGGTTACAACCATGATGCAGGTGTGGTTACAACCATGATGCAGGTGTGGTTACAACAATGATGCAGGTATGGTTATACCCATGATGCAGGTGTGATTACAACCATGATGCAGGTGTGGTTACAACCATGATGCAGGTGTGGTTACAACAATGATGCAGGTGTAGTTACAACCATGATGCAAGTGTGGTTACAACTATGATGCAGGTGTGGTTACAACCACGATGCAGGTGTGGTTACAACCATGATGCATGTGTGGTTTCAACTACGATGCAGGTGGTTACAACCATGATGCAGGTGTAGTTACAACCATGATGCAGGTGTGGTTACAACCATGATGCAGGTGAAGTTACAAGCATGATGCAGGTGTGGTTACAACCATGATGCAGGTGTAGTTACAACCATGATGCAGGTGTGGTTACAACCATGATGCAGGTGTGGTTACAACCATGATGCAGGCGTGGTTACAACAATGATGCAGGTATGGTTATAACCATGATGCAGGTGTGATTACAACCATGATGCAGGTGTGGTTACAACCATGATGCAGGTGTGGTTACAACAATGATGCAGGTGTAGTTACAACCATGATGCAAGTGTGGTTACAACTATGATGCAGGTGTGGTTACAACCACGATGCAGGTGTGGTTACAACCATGATGCAGGTGAAGTTTCAACCATGATGCAGGTGTGGTTACAACCATGATGCAGGTGAAGTTACAACTACGATGCAGGTGTGGTTACAACCACGATGCAGGTGAAGTTACAACCATGATGCAGGTGTGGTTACAACCATGATGCAGGTGTGGTTACAACATGATGCAGGTGAAGTTACAACTACGATGCAGGTGTGGTTACAACCACGATGCAGTTGAAGTTACAACCATGATGCAGGTGTGGTTACAACCATGATGCAGGTGTGGTTACAAGCATGTGGTCACAGCCCATTTTCTGTTGGATCCCTCAGAAAACTGAGCCAATTAGGGAACAAGACGTACACTCCACTAACCCAAGACTAAACAACAGGACCCAGTGACTAGTTAGTTCTTAATTTGACGGAGTCAGAAGTTTAAAAATTCCTACAAGTGTTGTCAATAATGCTGAGTGCAATAGCAGTATTGCAACCAGTTCAGCTTGCAAAGGTTGATGTTCAGTTACTAACTCTTAGAGCCTTTTCACTTGTGCTGCCATCGGGCTGATGAGCAATAACAGCACTTCCTGCCCACCCTTGTAGCTGTATTGAGTGATCCGTCAGTGTATATGGTCTGTGTGATGTTGTTTTCTGTTTGTGTATTGTGAATGTGTTCTATGGCGCTTAATATAGCAGCAAGCTGAGCATGAGGGCTGTTTGTGGCGTGTGTCTTGGTGGGGCGTCAGGATGTTACGAGGTACTCAAGGATGTTGGTCACCAGGAGCAGTGTTACTGTCCCTGGTGACACTGTCCTCACCAGGAGCAGTGTTACTGTCCCTGGTGACACTGTCCTCACCAGGAGCAGTGTTACTGTCCCTGGTGACACTGTCCCTGGTGACACTGTCCCTGGTGACACTGTCCTCACCAGGAGCAGTGATACTGTCCCTGGTGACACTGTCCCTGGTGACACTGTCCTCACCAGGAGCAGTGTTACTGTCCCTGGTGACACTGTCCTCACCAGGAGCAGTGTTACTGTCCCAAGTGACACTGTCCTCACCAGGAGCAGTGTTACTGTCCCTGGTGACACTGTCCTCACCAGGAGCAGTGTTACTGTCCCTGGTGACACTGTCCCTGGTGATACTGTCCTCACCAGGAGCAGTGTTACTGTCCCTGGTGACACTGTCCTCACCAGGAGCAGTGTTACTGTCCCTGGTGACACTGTCCTCACCAGGAGCAGTGTTACTGTCCCTGGTGACACTGTCCTCACCAGGAGCAGTGTTACTGTCCCTGGTGACACTGTCCTCACCAGGAGCAGTGTTACTGTCCCTGGTGACACTGTCCCTGGTGATACTGTCCTCACCAGGAGCAGTGTTACTGTCCCTGGTGACACTGTCCCTGGTGATACTGTCCTCACCAGGAGCAGTGTTACTGTCCCTGGTGACACTGTCCCTGGTGATACTGTCCTCACCAGGAGCAGTGTTACTGTCCCTGGTGACACTGTCCTCACCAGGAGCAGTGTTACTGTCCCTGGTGACACTGTCCTCACCAGGAGCAGTGTTACTGTCCCTGGTGACACTGTCCCTGGTGATACTGTCCTCACCAGGAGCAGTGTTACTGTCCCTGGTGACACTGTCCCTGGTGACACTGTCCTCACCAGGAGCAGTGTTACTGTCCCTGGTGATACTGTCCTCACCAGGAGCAGTGTTACTGTCCCTGTTGACACTGTCCTCACCAGGAGCAGTGTTACTGTCCCTGGTGACACTGTCCTCACCAGGAGCAGTGTTACTGTCCCTGGTGACACTGTCCCTGGTGACACTGTCCCTGGTGACACTGTCCCTGGTGATTGTTCCTGGTGATACTGTCCTCACCAGGAGCAGTGTTACTGTCCCTGGTGATACTGTCCTCACCAGGAGCAGTGTTACTGTCCCTGGTGATACTGTCCTCACCAGGAGCAGTGTTACTGTCCCTGGTGACACTGTCCTCACCAGGAGCAGTGTTACTGTCCCTGGTGACACTGTCCTCACCAGGAGCAGTGTTACTGTCCCTGGTGACACTGTCCTCACCAGGAGCAGTGTTACTGTCCCTGGTGATACTGTCCCTGGTGACACTGTCCTCACCAGGAGCAGTGTTACTGTCCCTGGTGATACTGTCCCTGGTGACACTGTCCTCACCAGGAGCAGTGTTACTGTCCCTGGTGATACTGTCCTCACCAGGAGCAGTGTTACTGTCCCTGCTGACACTGTCCTCACCAGGAGCAGTGTTACTGTCCCTGCTGACACTGTCCCTGGTGACACTGTCTTCACCAGGAGCAGTGTTACTGTCCCTGGTGACACTGTCCTCACCAGGAGCAGTGTTACTGTCCCTGGTGACACTGTCCTCACCAGGAGCAGTGTTACTGTCCCTGGTGACACTGTCCTCACCAGGAGCAGTGTTACTGTCCCTGGTGACACTGTCCTCACCAGGAGCAGTGTTACTGTCCCTGGTGACACTGTCCTCACCAGGAGCAGTGTTACTGTCCCTGGTGACACTGTCCTCACCAGGAGCAGTGTTACTGTCCCTGCTGACACTGTCCCTGGTGACACTGTCCCTGGTGACACTGTCCTCACCAGGAGCAGTGTTACTGTCCCTGCTGACACTGTCCCTGGTGACACTGTCCTGGTGACACTGTCCTCACCAGGAGCAGTGTTACTGTCCCTGGTGACACTGTCCTCACCAGGAGCAGTGTTACTGTCCCTGGTGATACTGTCCCTGGTGACACTGTCCTCACCAGGAGCAGTGTTACTGTCCCTGGTGACACTGTCCTCACCAGGAGCAGTGTTACTGTCCCTGGTGATACTGTCCTCACCAGGAGCAGTGTTACTGTCCCTGGTGATACTGTCCTCACCAGGAGCAGTGTTACTGTCCCTGGTGACACTGTCCTCACCAGGAGCAGGTTACTGTCCCTGGTGACACTGTCCTCACAGGAGCAGTGTTACTGTCCCTGGTGACACTGTCCTCACCAGGAGCAGTGTTACTGTCCCTGGTGACACTGTCCTCACCAGGAGCAGTGATACTGTCCCTGGTGATACTGTCCTCACCAGGAGCAGTGTTACTGTCCCTGGTGATACTGTCCTCACCAGGAGCAGTGTTACTGTCCCTGGTGACACTGTCCTCACCAGGAGCAGTGTTACTGTCCCTGGTGATACTGTCCCTGGTGACACTGTCCTCACCAGGAGCAGTGTTACTGTCCCTGGTGATACTGTCCTCACCAGGAGCAGTGTACTGTCCCTGGTGATACTGTCCCTGGTGATACTGTCCTGGTGATACTGTCCTCACCAGGAGCAGTGTACTGTCCCTGGTGACACTGTCCTCACCAGGAGCAGTGTACTGTCCCTGGTGATACTGTCCCTGTGATACTGTCCCTGGTGACACTGTCCTCACCAGGAGCAGTGTTACTGTCCCTGGTGATACTGTCCCTGGTGACACTGTCCTCACCAGGAGCAGTGTTACTGTCCCTGGTGATACTGTCCTCACCAGGAGCAGTTACTGTCCCTGGTGACACTGTCCTCACCAGGAGCAGTGTTACTGTCCCTGTGATACTGTCCTCACCAGGAGCAGTGTTACTGTCCCTGGTGATACTGTCCTCACCAGGAGCAGTGTTACTGTCCCTGGTGATACTGTCCTCACCAGGAGCAGTGTTACTGTCCCTGGTGACACTGTCCTCACCAGGAGCAGTGTTACTGTCCCTGGTGACACTGTCCTCACCAGGAGCAGTGTTACTGTCCCTGGTGATACTGTCCCTGGTGACACTGTCCTCACCAGGAGCAGTGTTACTGTCCCTGGTGACACTGTCCTCACAGGAGCAGTGTTACTGTCCCTGGTGATACTGTCCTCACCAGGAGCAGTGTTACTGTCCCTGGTGATACTGTCCCTGGTGATACTGTCCCTGGTGATACTGTCCTCACCAGGAGCAGTGTTACTGTCCCTGGTGATACTGTCCTCACCAGGAGCAGTGTTACTGTCCCTAGTGACACTGTCCTCACCAGGAGCAGTGTTACTGTCCCTGGTGATACTGTCCCTGGTGACACTGTCCTCACCAGGAGCAGTGTTACTGTCCCTGGTGATACTGTCCTCACCAGGAGCAGTGTTACTGTCCCTAGTGACACTGTCCTCACCAGGAGCAGTGTTACTGTCCCTGGTGATACTGTCCTCACCAGGAGCAGTGTTACTGTCCCTGGTGATACTGTCCTCACCAGGAGCAGTGTTACTGTCCCTGGTGACACTGTCCTCACCAGGAGCAGTGTTACTGTCCCTGGTGACACTGTCCTCACCAGGAGCAGTGTTACTGTCCTGGTGATACTGTCCTCACCAGGAAAAGTGTTACTGTCCTGGTGACACTGTCCTGGTGACACTGTCCTCACCAGGAGCAGTGTTACTGTCCTGGTGATACTGTCCTCACCAGGAGCAGTGTTACTGTCCCTGGTGATACTGTCCTCACCAGGAGCATGTTACTGTCCCTGGTGACACTGTCCTCACCAGGAGCAGTGTTACTGTCCCTGGTGATACTGTCCTCACCAGGAAAAGTGTTACTGTCCCTGGTGACACTGTCCCTGGTGACACTGTCCTCACCAGGAGCAGTGTTACTGTCCCTGGTGATACTGTCCCTGGTGACACTGTCCTCACCAGGAGCAGTGTTACTGTCCCTGGTGATACTGTCCCTGGTGACACTGTCCTCACCAGGAGCAGTGTTACTGTCCCTGGTGATACTGTCCTCACCAGGAGCAGTG
>WNGS01168867.1:12765-38759 GCA_020271785.1 Procambarus virginalis
AGTGTTTGGTGGTGGTGGTGCCACCTGCCTCCCTCCACCTGCAGTGTTGGTGGTGGTGGTGGTGGTGCCACCTGCCTCCCTCCACCTGCAGTGTTGGTGGTGGTGCCACCTGCCTCCCTCCACCTGCAGTGTTGGTGGTGGTGGTGGTGGTGCTACCTGCCTCCCTCCACCTGCAGTGGTGGTGGTGGTGCCACCTCCCTCCCTCCACCTGCAGTGTTGGTGGTGGTGGTGGTGCCACCTGCCTCCCTCCACCTGCAGTGTTGGTGTTGGTGCCACCTGCCTCCCTCCACCTGCAGTGTTGGTGGTGGTGGTGGTGCTAATTGCCTCCCTCCACCTGCAGTGTTGGTGGTGGTGCCACCTGCCTCCCTCCACCTGCAGTGTTGGTGGTGGTGGTGGTGCCACCTGCCTCCCTCCACCTGCAGTGTTGGTGGTGGTGGTGCCACCTGCCTCCCTCCACCTGCAGTGTTGGTGGTGGTGGTGGTGGTGGTGGTGCCACCTGCCTCCCTCCACCTGCAGTGTTGGTGGTGGTGCCACCTGCCTCCCTCCACCTGCAGTGTTGGTGGTGGTGGTGGTGCCACCTGCCTCCCTCCACCTGCAGTGTTGGTGGTGGTAGTGCCACCTGCCTCCCTCCACCTGCAGTGTTGGTGGTGGTGGTGGTGGTGGTGCCACCTGCCTCCCTCCACCTGCAGTGTTGGTGGTGGTGCCACCTGCCTCCCTCCACCTGCAGTGTTGGTGGTGGTGGTGGTGGTGCCACCTGCCTCCCTCCACCTGCAGTGTTGGTGGTGGTGGTGGTGGTGCCACCTGCCTCCCTCCACCTGCAGTGTTGGTGGTGGTGGTGGTGCCACCTGCCTCCCTCCACCTGCAGTGTTGGTGGTGGTGGTGGTGGTGCCACCTGCCTCCCTCCACCTGCAGTGTTGGTGGTGGTGCCACCTGCCTCCCTCCACCTGCAGTGTTGGTGGTGGTGGTGCCACCTGCCTCCCTCCACCTGCAGTGTTGGTGGTGGTGCCACCTGCCTCCCTCCACCTGCAGTGTTGGTGGTGGTGGTGGTGCCACCTGCCTCCCTCCACCTGCAGTGTTGGTGGTGGTGGTGGTGCCACCTGCCTCCCTCCACCTGCAGTGTTGGTGGTGGTGGTGGTGCCACCTGCCTCCCTCCACCTGCAGTGTTGGTGGTGGTGCCACCTCCCTCCCTCCACCTGCAGTGTTGGTGGTGGTGGTGGTGCCACCTGCCTCCCTCCACCTGCAGTGTTGGTGGTGGTGGTGGTGCCACCTGCCTCCCTCCACCTGCAGTGTTGGTGGTGGTGGTGGTGGTGGTGCCACCTGCCTCCCTCCACCTGCAGTGTTGGTGGTGGTGGTGGTGGTGGTGCCACCTGCCTCCCTCCACCTGCAGTGTTGGTGGTGGTGGTGGTGGTGCCACCTGCCTCCCTCCACCTGCAGTGTTGGTGGTGGTGCCACCTGCCTCCCTCCACCTGCAGTGTTGGTGGTGGTGGTGGTGGTGCCACCTGCCTCCCTCCACCTGCAGTGGTGGTGGTGGTGGTGCCACCTGCCTCCCTCCACCTGCAGTGTTGGTGGTGGTGCCACCTGCCTCCCTCCACCTGCAGTGTTGGTGGTGGTGGTGCCACCTGCCTCCCTCCACCTGCAGTGTTGGTGGTGGTGGTGGTGCCACCTGCCTCCCTCCACCTGCAGTGTTGGTGGTGGTGGTGGTGTGCCACCTGCCTCCCTCCACCTGCAGTGTTGGTGGTGGTGCCACCTGCCTCCCTCCACCTGCAGTGTTGGTGGTGGTGGTGGTGCCACCTGCCTCCCTCCACCTGCAGTGTTGTGGTGGTGGTGCCACCTGCCTCCCTCCACCTGCAGTGTTGGTGGTGGTGGTGGTGGTGCCACCTGCCTCCCTCCACCTGCAGTGTTGGTGGTGGTGCCACCTGCCTCCCTCCACCTGCAGTGTTGGTGGTGGTGGTGGTGGTGCCACCTGCCTCCCTCCACCTGCAGTGTTGGTGGTGTGCCACCTGCCTCCCTCCACCTGCAGTGTTTGGTGGTGGTGCCACCTGCCTCCCTCCACTCCTGCACCTGCAGTGTTGGTGGTGGTGCCACCTGCCTCCCTCCACCTGCAGTGTTGGTGGTGGTGGTGGGGTGGTGCCACCTGCCTCCCTCCACCTGCAGTGTTTGTGGTGCCACCTGCCTCCCTCCACCTGCAGTGTTGGTGGTGGTGGTGGTGCCACCTGCCTCCCTCCACCTGCAGTGTTGGTGGTGGTGGTGGTGGTGCCACCTGCCTCCCTCCACCTGCAGTGTTGTGGTGGTGGTGGTGGTGCCACCTGCCTCCCTCCACCTGCAGTGGTGGTGGTGGTGGTGCCACCTGCCTCCCTCCACCTGCAGTGTTGGTGGTGGTGCCACCTGCCTCCCTCCACCTGCAGTGTGGTGGTGGTGGTGCCACCTGCCTCCCTCCACCTGCAGTGTTGGTGGTGGTGGTGGTGCCACCTGCCTCCCTCCACCTGCAGTGTTGGTGGTGGTGCCACCTGCCTCCCTCCACCTGCAGTGGGTGGTGGTGGTGGTGCCACCTGCCTCCCTCCACCTGCAGTGTTGGTGGTGGTGGTGGTGGTGCCACCTGCCTCCTCCACCTGCAGTGTTTGGTGTGTTGGTGGGGTGGTGCCACCTGCCTCCTTCACCTGCAGTGTTGGTGGTGCCACCTGCCTCCCTCCACCTGCAGTGTTGGTGGTGGTGGTGGTGTGCCACCTGCCTCCCTCCACCTGCAGTGTTGGTGGTGGTGGTGGTGCCACCTGCCTCCTCCACCTGCAGTGTTGGTGGTGGTGGTGGTGGTGCCACCTCCTCCCTCCCTCCTGCAGTGTTGGTGGTGGTGGTGGTGGTGGTGCCACCTGCCTCCCTCCACCTGCAGTGTTGGTGGTGGTGGTGGTGGTGGTGCCACCTGCCTCCCTCCACCTGCAGTGTTGGTGGTGGTGGTGGTGGTGCCACCTGCCTCCCTCCACCTGCAGTGTTTGGTGGTGGTGCCACCTGCCTCCCTCCACCTGCNGGTAGATAGCATTGTGTTCACATTCTTGTAAAGCCACTAGTACGCGCAGAGTTCCGGCCAGGTCCTAATCTAACCAATAGTATTAAGTAGGTAAATTGTAGCAAAACTTATAAAATGTTAAAAAGTTCATTGTAGGAAAAAAAGAGAGATATTAGTAGGTATATTAAAGCACGTCGATAGAGGCCACCAGACTAGGCCTGACAGCTTGACTGATATGACAAAGATTAATAGGCACAATACAGCATATTGACAGCACATATAAGATGACAGCAGTGATCACAATGGTAAAGTTGTATGGCTTAGGTACATAAAGATTGTGAGACTGGGCAGCACAAGATACAGTGTACTCACCTAGTTGTACTCACCTAGTTGTGCTTGCGGGGGTTGAGCTCTGGCTCTTTGGTCCCGCCTCTCAACCGTGGTATATTTGGTATATTTAGTGTGAGTTACAGCACAAGGTAGGACACTATGGAGGTGAAATTAGGTACTTTTGGTTTTGTTTTTGAATGAGGCAAAAGTTGGACAGCTTTTCAATTCATTTGGGAGTGAGTTCCATAGACCAGGTCCCTTTATTTGTATAGAGTGTTTACACAGATTAAGTTTGACTCTGGGGATATTAAAGAGATATTTATGTCTGGTGTGGTGATAATGGGTCCTATTACATCTGTCCAGGGAGAGTTTCAGAGCAGGATTTGTATTTAAGAACAGGGTTATGTTGGGTCTGGTGTATTACTGCCAGTGTTGGGTCTGGTGTATTACTGCCAGTGTTGGGTCTGGTGTATTACTACCAGTGTTGCGTCTGGTGTATTACTGCCAGTGTTGGGTCTGGTGTATTACTGCCAGTGTTGGGTCTGGTGTATTACTGCCAGTGTTGGGTCTGGTGTATTACTGCCAGTGTTGGGTCTGGTGTATTACTACCAGTGTTGGGTCTGGTGTATTACTGCCAGTGTTGGGTCTGGTGTATTACTGCCAGTGTTGGGTCTGGTGTATTACTGCCAGTGTTGGGTCTGGTGTATTACTGCCAGTGTTGGGTCTGGTGTATTACTACCAGTGTTGGGTCTGGTGTATTACTGCCAGTGTTGGGTCTGGTGTATTACTGCCAGTGTTGGGTCTGGTGTATTACTGCCAGTGTTGGGTCTGGTGTATTACTGCCAGTGTTGGGTCTGGTGTATTACTACCAGTGTTGGGTCTGGTGTATTACTGCCAGTGTTGGGTCTGGTGTATTACTGCCAGTGTTGAGTCTGGTGTATTACTGCCAGTGTTGGGTCTGGTGTATTACTGCCAGTGTTGGGTCTGGTGTATTACTGCCAGTGTTGGGTCTGGTGTATTACTACCAGTGTTGGGTCTGGTGTATTACTGCCAGTGTTGGCTCTGGTGTATTACTGCCAGTGTTGGGTCTGGTGTATTACTACCAGTGTTGGGTCTGGTGTATTACTACCAGTGTTGGGTCTGGTGTATTACTGCCAGTGTTGGGTCTGGTGTATTACTACCAGTGTTGGGTCTGGTGTATTACTGCCAGTGTTGTGTCTGGTGTATTACTGCCAGTGTTGGGTCTGGTGTATTACTGCCAGTGTTGGGTCTGGTGTATTACTACCAGTGTTGGGTCTGGTGTATTACTGCCAGTGTTGGGTCTGGTGTATTACTACCAGTGTTGGGTCTGGTGTATTACTGCCAGTGTTGGGTCTGGTGTATTACTGCCAGTGTTGAGTCTGGTGTATTACTGCCAGTGTTGGGTCTGGTGTATTACTGCCAGTGTTGGGTCTGGTGTATTACTGCCAGTGTTGTGTCTGGTGTATTACTGCCAGTGTTGGGTCTGGTGTATTACTGCCAGTGTTGGGTCTGGTGTATTACTGTCAGTGATGCGTCTGGTGTATTACTGCCAGTGTTGGGTCTGGTGTATTACTGCCAGTGTTGGGTCTGGTGCATTACTGCCAGTGTTGGGTCTGGTGTATTACTGTCAGTGTTGCGTCTGGTGTATTACTGCCAGTGTTGAGTCTGGTGTATTACTGCCAGTGTTGGGTCTGGTGTATTACTGCCAGTGTTGGCTCTGGTGTATTACTGCCAGTGTTGGGTCTGGTGTATTACTACCAGTGTTGGGTCTGGTGTATTACTACCAGTGTTGGGTCTGGTGTATTACTGCCAGTGTTGGGTCTGGTGTATTACTACCAGTGTTGGGTCTGGTGTATTACTGCCAGTGTTGTGTCTGGTGTATTACTGCCAGTGTTGGGTCTGGTGTATTACTGCCAGTGTTGGGTCTGGTGTATTACTACCAGTGTTGGGTCTGGTGTATTACTGCCAGTGTTGGGTCTGGTGTATTACTACCAGTGTTGGGTCTGGTGTATTACTGCCAGTGTTGGGTCTGGTGTATTACTGCCAGTGTTGAGTCTGGTGTATTACTGCCAGTGTTGGGTCTGGTGTATTACTGCCAGTGTTGGGTCTGGTGTATTACTGCCAGTGTTGTGTCTGGTGTATTACTGCCAGTGTTGGGTCTGGTGTATTACTGCCAGTGTTGGGTCTGGTGTATTACTGTCAGTGATGCGTCTGGTGTATTACTGCCAGTGTTGGGTCTGGTGTATTACTGCCAGTGTTGGGTCTGGTGCATTACTGCCAGTGTTGGGTCTGGTGTATTACTGTCAGTGTTGCGTCTGGTGTATTACTGCCAGTGTTGAGTCTGGTGTATTACTGCCAGTGTTGGGTCTGGTGTATTACTGCCAGTGTTGGGTCTGGTGTATTACTGCCAGTGTTGGGTCTGGTGTATTACTGCCAGTGTTGGGTCTGGTGTATTACCGACAGTGTTGGGTCTGGTGTATTACTGTCAGTGTTGGGTCTGGTGTATTACTGCCAGTGTTGGGTCTGGTGTATTACTGCCAGTGTTGCGTCTGGTGTATTACTGCCAGTGTTGGGTCTGGTGTATTACTGCCAGTGTTGGGTCTGGTGTATTACTGCCAGTGTTGGGTCTGGTGTATTACTGCCAGTGTTGGCTCAGGTGTATTACTGCCAGTGTTGGGTCTGGTGTATTACTGCCAGTGTTGGGTCTGGTGTATTACTGCCAGTGTTGGTCTGGTGTATTACTGCCAGTGTTGGGTCTGGTGTATTACTACCAGTGTTGGGTCTGGTGTATTACTGCCAGTGTTGGGTCTGGTGTATTACTGCCAGTGTTGGGTCTGGTGTATTACTGCCAGTGTTGGGTCTGGTGTATTACTGCCAGTGTTGGGTCTGGTGTATTACTGCCAGTGTTGGCCTCAGGTGTATTACTGCCAGTGTTGGGTCTGGTGTATTACTGCCAGTGTTGGGTCTGGTGTATTACTGCCAGTGTTGGGTCTGGTGTATTACTGCCAGTGTTGGGTCTGGTGTATTACTGCCAGTGTTGGGTCTGGTGTATTACTGCCAGTGTTGGGTCTGGTGTATTACTGCCAGTGTTGGGTCTGGTGCATTACTGCCAGTGTTGGATCTGGTGTATTACTACCAGTGTTGGGTCTGGTGTATTACTGCCAGTGTTGGTCTGGTGTATTACGCCAGTGTTGGGTCTGGTGTATTACCGCCAGTGTAGACAAGTGTTGGGCGGAGCAGGGATACTATGGAGGTCCGGGTGAGTGTTTGCGGAGCTTGAGTGAACTAGATAGTGTTGTGTGGACAAGTGTTGAGGCGGGAGGGGGGGGGGTGGTAGTAAAGGGGTCCATGCCCCCCCCCGCCCCCGCCGGGTGTGGCCAGGGGGGGGAGGGTGTAGTAAAGGGGTCCATTGCCCCCGCCGGGTGTGGCCAGGGGGGAGGGGGTGGTAGTAAAGGGGTCCATGCCCCCCCCCGCCCCCCGCCGGGTGTGGCCAGGGGGGGGGGTGGTAGTAAAGGGGTCCATGCCCCCCGCCGGGTGTGGCCAGGGGGGGGGAGGGTGGTAGTAAAGGGGTCCATGCCCCCCCCCGCCCCCCGCCGGGTGTGGCCAGGGGGGGAGGGTGGTAGTAAAGGGGTCCATGCCCCCCGCCGGGTGTGGCCAGGGGGGAGGGTTGGTAGTAAAGGGGTCCATGCCCCCCGCCGGGTGTGGCCAGGGGGGGAGGGTGGTAGTAAAGGGGTCCATGCCCCCCCCCCGCCCCCGCCCCCCGCGGGTGTGGCCAGGGGGGGAGGGTGGTAGTAAAGGGGTCCATGCCCCCCCCGCCCCCCGCCCTCCGCCGGGTGTGGCCAGGGGGGGAGGGTGGTAGTAAAGGGGTCCATGCCCCCCCGCCCCCCGCCGGGTGTGGCCAGGGGGGGAGGGTGGTAGTAAAGGGGTCCATGCCCCCCGCCGGGTGTGGCCAGGCCAATAAACACGGACAGCAACGCTCTCGCAGGTAATCATGGTTCTTCAAGAGGCTATAACCTGTGTTATCATATATAATTATATTTAATAATCTTATGGTGGTAAATAATACTGTATGGTCAGGTTTAGGGCCATAATGTGGGGGGGGGGTGGTGGCCGCAGTGTGGCCAGCAGCCTGGTGGCCGCAGTGTGGCCTCTAGCCTGGTGGCCTCAGCGTGGCCTCTAGCCTGGTGGCCTCAGCGTGGCCTCTAGCCTGGTGGCCGCAGTGTGGCCTCTAGCCTGGTGGCCGCAGTGTGGCCTCTAGCCTGGTGGCCGCAGTGTGGCCTCTAGCCTGGTGGCCGCAGTGTGGCCAGCAGCCTGGTGGCCGCAGTGTGGCCTCTAGCCTGGTGGCCACAGTGTGGCCTCTAGCCTGGTGGCCTCAGTGTGGCCTCTAGCCTGGTGGCCTCAGTGTGGTCTCTAGCCTGGTGGCCGCAGTGTGGCCTCTAGCCTGGTGGCCGCAGTGTGGCCTCTAGCCTGGTGGCCTCAGTGTGGCCTCTAGCCTGGTGGCCTCAGTGTGGCCTCTAGCCTGGTGGCCTCAGTGTGGCCTCTAGCTTGGTGGCCGCAGTGTGGCCTCTAGCCTGGTGGCCGCAGTGTGGCCTCTAGCCTGGTGGCCTCAGTGTGGCCTCTAGCCTGGTGGCCTCAGCGTGGCCTCTAGCCTGGTGGCCGCAGTGTGGCCTCTAGCCTGGTGGCCTCAGTGTGGCCTCTAGCCTGGTGGCCACAGTGTGGCCTCTAGCCTGGTGGCCTCAGTGTGGCCTCTAGCCTGGTGGCCTCAGTGTGGCCTCTAGCCTGGTGGCCTCAGTGTGGCCTCTAGCCTGGTGGCCTCAGTGTGGCCTCTAGCCTGGTGGCCGCAGTGTGGCCTCTAGCCTGGTGGCCTCAGTGTGGCCTCTAGCCTGGTGGCCTCAGCGTGGCCTCTAGCCTGGTGGCCGCAGTGTGGCCTCTAGCCTGGTGGCCTCAGTGTGGCCTCTAGCCTGGTGGCCTCAGTGTGGCCTCTAGCCTGGTGGCCTCAGCGTGGCCTCTAGCCTGGTGGCCGCAGTGTGGCCTCTAGCCTGGTGGCCTCAGCGTGGCCTCTAGCCTGGTGGCCTCAGTGTGGCCTCTAGCCTGGTGGCCTCAGTGTGGCCTCTAGCCTGGTGGCCTCAGTGTGGCCTCTAGCCTGGTGGCCGCAGTGTGGCCTCTAGCCTGGTGGCCTCAGTGTGGCCTCTAGCCTGGTGGCCTCAGTGTGGCCTCTAGCCTGGTGGCCTCAGTGTGGCCTCTAGCCTGGTGGCCGCAGTGTGGCCTCTAGCCTGGTGGCCTCAGTGTGGCCTCTAGCCTGGTGGCCTCAGTGTGGCCTCTAGCCTGGTGGCCGCAGTGTGGCCTCTAGCCTGGTGGCCTCAGTGTGGCCTCTAGCCTGGTGGCCTCAGTGTGGCCTCTAGCCTGGTGGCCTCAGTGTGGCCTCTAGCCTGGTGGCCTCAGTGTGACCTCTAGCCTGGTGGCCTCTAGCCTAGTGGCCTCAGTGTGGCCTCAGTGTGGCCTCTAGCCTGGTGGCCTCTAGCCTGGTGGCCACAGTGTGGCCTCTAGCCTGGTGGCCACAGTGTGGCCTCTAGCCTGGTGGCCACAGTGTGGCCTCTAGCCTGGTGGCCACAGTGTGGCCTCTAGCCTGGTGGCCTCAGCGTGGCCTCCAGCCTGGTGGCCTCTAGCCTGGTGGCCTCTAGCCTGGTGGCCTCTAGCCTGGTGGCCTCAGTGTGGCCTCTAGCCTGGTGGCCTCAGTGTGGCCTCTAGCCTGGTGGCCTCTAGTGTGGCCTCTAGCCTGGTGGCCTCAGTGTGGCCTCTAGCCTGGTGGCCTCAGTGTGGCCTCTAGCTTGGTGGCCTCAGTGTGGCCTCTAGCCTGGTGGCCTCAGTGTGGCCTCCAGCCTGGTGGCCTCTAGCCTGGTGGCCTCTAGCCTGGTGGCCTCAGTGTGGCCTCTAGCCTGGTGGCCTCAGTGTGGCCTCTAGCTTGGTGGCCTCAGTGTGGCCTCTAGCCTGGTGGCCTCAGTGTGGCCTCTAGCCTGGTGGCCTCAGTGTGGCCTCTAGCCTGGTGGCCTCAGTGTGGCCTCTAGCCTGGTGGCCTCAGTGTGGCCTCTAGCCTGGTGGCCTCAGTGTGGCCTCTAGCCTGGTGGCCTCAGTGTGGCCTCTAGCCTGGTGGCCTCAGTGTGGCCTCTAGCCTGGTGGCCTCAGTGTGGCCTCTAGCCTGGTGGCCTCAGTGTGGCCTCTAGCCTAGTGGCCTCAGTGTGGCCTCTAGCCTGGTGGCCACAGTGTGGCCTCTAGCCTGGTGGCCTCTAGCCTGGTGGCCTCAGTGTGGCCTCTAGCCTGGTGCCCTCAGTGTGGCCTCTAGCCTGGTGGCCTCAGTGTGGCCTCTACCTTGGTGGCCTCAGTGTGGCCTCCAGCCTGGTGGCCACAGTGTGGCCTCCAGCCTGGTGGCCTCAGTGTGGCCTCTACCTTGGTGGCCTCAGTGTGGCCTCTAGCCTGGTGGCCACAGTGTGGCCTCTAGCCTGGTGGCCTCAGTGTGGCCTCTAGCCTGGTGGCCACAGTGTGGCCTCCAGCCTGGTGGCCTCAGTGTGGCCTCTAGCCTGGTGGCCTCAGTGTGGCCTCTAGCCTGGTGGCCTCTCAGTGTGGCCTCTAGCCTTGTGGTCTCAGTGTGGCCTCTAGCCTGGTGGCCTCAGTGTGGCCTTTAGCCTGGTGGCCTCAGTGTGGCCTCTAGCCTGGTGGCCACAGTGTGGCCTGCAGCCTGGTGGCCATAGTGTGGCCTCTAGCCTGGTGGTCTCAGTGTGGCCTCTAGCCTGGTGGCCTCAGTGTGGCCTCTAGCCTGGTGGCCTCAGTGTGGCCTCTAGCCTGGTGGCCTCAGTGTGGCCTCTAGCCTGGTGGCCTCAGTGTGGCCTCCAGCTTAGTGGCCACAGTGTGGCCTGCAGCCTGGTGGCCATAGTGTGGCCTCCAGCCTGGTGGCCATAGTGTGGCCTCTAGCCTGGTGGCCTCAGTGTGGCCTCTAGCCTGGTGGCCTCAGTGTGGCCTCCAGCCTAGTGGCCACAGTGTGGCCTCCAACCTGGTGGCCATAGTGTGGCCTCCAGCCTGGTGGCCTCAGTGTGGCCTCTAGCCTGGTGGCCTCAGTGTGGCCTCTAGCCTGGTGGCCTCAGTGTGGCCTCCAGCCTAGTGGCCACAGTGTGGCCTCTAGCCTGGTGCCCTCAGTGTGGCCTCTAGCCTGGTGGCCTCAGTGTGGCCTCCAGCCTGGTGGCCTCAGTGTGGCCTCCAGCCTGGTGGCCTCAGTGTGGCTTCTAGCCTGGTGGCCTCAGTGTTTCCTCCAGCCTAGTGGCCACAGTGTGGCCTCTATCCTGGTGCCCTCAGTGTGGCCTCTAGCCTGGTGGCCTTAGTGTGGCCTCTAGCCTGGTGGCCCCAGTGTGGCCTCTAGCCTGGTGGCCACAGTGTGGCCTCTAGCCTGGTGGCCTCAGTGTGACCTCTAGCCTAGTGGCCCCAGTGTGGCCTCTAGCCTGGTGGCCACAGTGTGGCCTCTAGCCTGGTGGCCTCAGTGTGGCCTCTAGCCTGGTGCCCTCAGTGTGGCCTCTAGCCTGGTGGCCTCAGTGTGGCCTCTAGCCTGGTGGCCTCAGTGTGGCCTCTAGCCTGGTGCCCTCAGTGTGGCCTCTAGCCTGGTGGCCTCAGTGTGGCCTCTAGCCTGGTGGCCTCAGTGTGGCCTCTAGCCTGGTGGCCTCAGTGTGGCCTCTAGCCTGGTGGCCTCAGTGTGGCCTCTAGCCTGGTGGCCTCAGTGTGGCCTCTAGACTGGTGGCCTCAGTGTGGCCTCCAGCTTAGTGGCCACAGTGTGGCCTGCAGCCTGGTGGCCATAGTGTGGCCTCCAGCCTGGTGGCCATAGTGTGGCCTCTAGCCTGGTGGCCTCAGTGTGGCCTCTAGCCTGGTGGCCTCAGTGTGGCCTCCAGCCTAGTGGCCACAGTGTGGCCTCCAGCCTGGTGGCCATAGTGTGGCCTCCAGCCTGGTGGCCTCAGTGTGGCCTCTAGCCTGGTGGCCTCAGTGTGGCCTCTAGCCTGGTGGCCTTAGTGTGGCCTCCAGCCTAGTGGCCACAGTGTGGCCTCTAGCCTGGTGCCCTCAGTGTGGCCTCTAGCCTGGTGGCCTCAAAGTGGCCTCCAGCCTGGTGGCCTCAGTGTGGCCTCCAGCCTGGTGGCCTCAGTGTGGCTTCTAGCCTGGTGGCCTCAGTGTTGCCTCCAGCCTAGTGGCCACAGTGTGGCCTCTATCCTGGTGCCCTCAGTGTGGCCTCTAGCCTGGTGGCCTCAGTGTGGCCTCTAGCCTGGTGGCCCCAGTGTGGCCTCTAGCCTGGTGGCCACAGTGTGGCCTCTAGCCTGGTGGCCTCAGTGTGACCTCTAGCCTAGTGGCCCCAGTGTGGCCTCTAGCCTGGTGGCCACAGTGTGGCCTCTAGCCTGGTGGCCTTAGTGTGGCCTCTAGCCTGGTGCCCTCAGTGTGGCCTCTAGCCTGGTGGCCTCAGTGTGGCC
The DNA here is from genome assembly GCA_020271785.1 of Procambarus virginalis. Lineage (NCBI taxonomy): Eukaryota > Metazoa > Arthropoda > Malacostraca > Decapoda > Cambaridae > Procambarus > Procambarus virginalis. Next base: position 24,610 of record WNGS01168867.1, read on the forward strand.
TCTAGCCTGGTGGCCACAGTGTGGCCTCTAGCCTGGTGGCCACAGTGTGGCAGGAGCCTGGCCAGGCCTCCTCGTAGGCAGCCTCATGTTTACCGTGATATAATAAATCACGGTAAATGGTTGAAGGTGTGATGAGTGGTGTTAAGTCTGGGGCTGACTGTGAGGCCCCTTGTGTCGAGCAGTGTTGTGTGGCCCGCTGCTGGGGCCCCTTGTAGTGAGCAGTGTTGTGTGGCCCGCTGCTGGGGACCCCTTGTGTCGAGCAGTGTTGTGTGGCCCGCTGCTGGGGACCCCTTGTGTCGAGCAGTGTTGTGTGGCCCGCTGCTGGGGCCCCTTGTGTCCAGCAGTGTTGTGTGGCCCGCTGCTGGGGACCCCTTGTGTCGAGCAGTGTTGTGTGGCCCGCTGCTGGGGCCCCTTGTGTCGAGCAGTGTTGTGTGGCCCGCTGCTGGGGCCCCCTGTGACGAGCAGTGTTGTGTGGCCCGCTGCTGGGGCCCCTTGTAGTGAGCAGTGTTGTGTGGCCCGCTGTTGGGGCCCCTTGTGTCGAGCAGTGTTGTGTGGCCCGCTGCTGGGGCCCCTTGTGTCCAGCAGTGTTGTGTGGCCCGCTGCTGGGGACCCTTGTGTCCAGCAGTGTTGTGTGGCCCGCTGCTGGGGCCCCTTGTGTCGAGCAGTGTTGTGTGGCCCGCTGCTGGGGCCCCTTGTGTCGAGCAGTGTTGTGTGGCCCGCTGCTGGGGACCCTTGTGACGAGCAGTGTTGTGTGGCCCGCTGCTGGGGCCCCTTGTGTCGAGCAGTGTTGTGTGGCCCGCTGCTGGGGCCCCTTGTGTCCAGCAGTGTTGTGTGGCCCGCTGCTGGGGCCCCTTGTGTCCAGCAGTGTTGTGTGGCCCGCTGCTGGGGACCCTTGTGTCCAGCAGTGTTGTGTGGCCCGCTGCTGGGGCCCCTTGTGTCCAGCAGTGTTGTGTGGCCCGCTGCTGGGGCCCCTTGTGTCCAGCAGTGTTGTGTGGCCCGCTGCTGGGGACCCTTGTGTCCAGCAGTGTTGTGTGGCCCGCTGCTGGGGACCCCTTGTGTCGAGCAGTGTTGTGTGGCCCGCTGCTGGGGCCCCTTGTGTCCAGCAGTGTTGTGTGGCCCGCTGCTGGGGCCCCCTGTGTCCAGCAGTGTTGTGTGGCCCGCTGCTGGGGACCCTTGTGTCCAGCAGTGTTGTGTGGCCCGCTGCTGGGGACCCTTGTGTCCAGCAGTGTTGTGTGGCCCGCTGCTGGGGCCCCTTGTGTCCAGCAGTGTTGTGTGGCCCGCTGCTGGGGCCCCCTGTGTCCAGCAGTGTTGTGTGGCCCGCTGCTGGGGCCCCTTGTGTCCAGCAGTGTTGTGTGGCCCGCTGCTGGGGACCCTTGTGTCCAGCAGTGTTGTGTGGCCCGCTGCTGGGGACCCCTTGTGTCGAGCAGTGTTGTGTGGCCCGCTGCTGGGGACCCTTGTGTCCAGCAGTGTTGTGTGGCCCGCTGCTGGGGCCCCCTGTGTCGAGCAGTGTTGTGTGGCCCGCTGTTGGGGCCCCTTGTGTCCAGCAGTGTTGTGTGGCCCGCTGCTGGGGCCCCCTGTGACGAGCAGTGTTGTGTGGCCCGCTGCTGGGGCCCCTTGTAGTGAGCAGTGTTGTGTGGCCCGCTGCTGGGGCCCCTTGTGTCGAGCAGTGTTGTGTGGCCCGCTGCTGGGGCCCCTTGTGTCCAGCAGTGTTGTGTGGCCCGCTGCTGGGGCCCCTTGTGTCCAGCAGTGTTGTGTGGCCCGCTGCTGGGGCCCCTTGTGTCCAGCAGTGTTGTGTGGCCCGCTGTGTATCTGGTGTGACGCCGCAGGTGTTGACACCACACAGTTGCGGGTGACGCCGCAGGTGTTGAAATCACACAGTTGCGGGTGACGCCGCAGGTGTTGAAATCACACAGTTGCGGGTGACGCCGCAGGTGTTGACACCACATAGTTGCGGGTGACGCCGCAGGTGTTGAAATCACACAGTTGCGGGTGACGCCGCAGGTGTTGACACCACACAGTTGCGGGTGACGCCGCAGGTGTTGACACCACACAGTTGCGGGTGACGCCGCAGGTGTTGACACCACACAGTTGCGGGTGACGCCGCAGGTGTTGAAATCACACAGTTGCGGGTGACGCCGCAGGTGTTGAAATCACACAGTTGCGGGTGACGCCGCAGGTGTTGAAATCACACAGTTGCGGGTGACGCCGCAGGTGTTGACACCACATGGTGTTGACACCACATAGTTGCGGGTGACGCCGCAGGTGTTGAAATCACACAGTTGCGGGTGACGCCGCAGGTGTTGACACCACACAGTTGCGGGTGACGCCGCAGGTGTTGACACCACATAGTTGCGGGTGACGCCGCAGGTGTTGAAATCACACAGTTGCGGGTGACACCGCAGGTGTTGAAATCACACAGTTGCGGGTGACGCCGCAGGTGTTGAAATCACACAGTTGTGGGTGACGCCGCAGGTGTTGACACCACATAGTTGCGGGTGACGCCGCAGGTGTTGAAATCACACAGTTGCGGGTGACGCCGCAGGTGTTGACACCACATAGTTGCGGCAGACGCCGCAGGTGTTGAAATCACACAGTTGCGGGTGACGCCGCAGGTGTTGACACCACATAGTTGCGGGTGACGCCGCAGGTGTTGACACCACATAGTTGCGGGTGACGCCGCAGGTGTTGACACCACACAGTTGCGGGTGACGCCGCAGGTGTTGACACCACACAGTTGCGGGTGAAGCCGCAGGTGTTGACACCACACAGTTGCGGGTGACGCCGCAGGTGTTGACACCACATAGTTGCGGGTGATGCCGCAGGTGTTGACACCACACAGTTGCGGGTGACGCCGCAGGTGTTGACACCACATAGTTGCGGGTGACGCCGCAGGTGTTGACACCACATAGTTGCGGGTGACGCCGCAGGTGTTGACACCACACAGTTGCGGGTGACGCCGCAGGTGTTGACACTACACAGTTGCGGGTGACGCCGCAGGTGTTGACACCACACAGTTGCGGGTGACGCCGCAGGTGTTGACACCAGACAGTGGCGGGTGACGCCGCAGGTGTTGACACCACACAGTTGCGGGTGACGCCGCAGGTGTTGACACCTGACACTGACAGTGGCGGGTGACGCCGCAGGTGTTGACACCTGACGGTGGCGGGTGACGCCGCAGGTGTTGACACCTGACACTGACAGTGGCGGGTGACGCCGCAGGTGTTGACACCACACAGTTGCGGGTGACGCCGCAGGTGTTGACACCTGACACTGACAGTGGTGGGTGACGCCGCAGGTGTTGACACCACACAGTTGCGGGTGACGCCGCAGGTGTTGACACCTGACACTGACAGTGGCGGGTGACGCCGCAGGTGTTGACACCACACAGTTGCGGGTGACGCCGCAGGTGTTGACACCTGACACTGACAGTGGCGGGTGACGCCGCAGGTGTTGACACCACACAGTGGCGGGTGACGCCGCAGGTGTTGACACCACACAGTGGCGGGTGACGCCGCAGGTGTTGACACCTGACACCACACAGTTGCGGGTGACGCCGCAGGTGTTGACACCACACAGTGGCGGGTGACGCCGCAGGTGTTGACACCACACAGTTGCGGGTGACGCCGCAGGTGTTGACACCAGACAGTGGCGGGTGACGCCGCAGGTGTTGACACCTGACAGTGACGGGTGACGCCGCAGGTGTTGACACCACACAGTTGCGGGTGACGCCGCAGGTGTTGACACCTGACAGTGGCGGGTGACGCCGCAGGTGTTGACACCTGACAGTGGCGGGTGACGCCGCAGGTGTTGACACCTGACAGTGACGGGTGACGCCGCAGGTGTTGACACCACACAGTTGCGGGTGACGCCGCAGGTGTTGACACCTGACAGTGGCGGGTGACGCCGCAGGTGTTGACACCTGACAGTGACGGGTGACGCCGCAGGTGTTGACACCACACAGTTGCGGGTGACGCCGCAGGTGTTGACACCTGACAGTGGCGGGTGACGCCGCAGGTGTTGACACCTGACAGTGGCGGGTGACGCCGCAGGTGTTGACACCTGACAGTGGCGGGTGACGCCGCAGGTGTTGACACCTGACAGTGGCGGGTGACGCCGCAGGTGTTGACGAAACACCAAACTGAATCTAGGAAAAGTCTACAGGTGTGTTAGGTTAAGAGGCAGGTGTTGCGGGTGTAGTGAGGTGTTTAGTAGTGTACGCTGCACACTTACTGAAGTGTAGGGGGCACTTGGGCAGGGGGGGGGGGGGCCAGCCCCCTGAAGGGGTGGTGTGTGTGTGGTGGGGGGGGAGGGGGGGTGGTGAGGGGGGCTGGGGGGGGGGAGTCTGGCAACTTACAGTTTACTACAGTTTAGTGGTCGGCGCCTTGTGATCAAAATACCGAAGGTGTTTACACACCTGCAGTGTTGGTGGTGGTGCCACCTGCCTCCCTCCACCTGCAGTGTTGGTGGTGGTGCCACCTGCCTCCCTCCACCTGCAGTGTTGGTGGTGGTGCCACCTGCCTCCCTCCACCTGCAGTTTGGTCAAGGTGCCACCTGCCTCCCTCCACCTGCAGTGTTGGTGGTGCCACCTGCCTCCCTCCACCTGCAGTGTTGGTGGTGGTGGTGGTGCCACCTGCCTCCCTCCACCTGCAGTGTTGGTGGTGGTGGTGGTGCCACCTGCCTCCCTCCACCTGCAGTGTTGGTGGTGCCACCTGCCTCCCTCCACCTGCAGTGTTGGTGGTGCCACCTGCCTCCCTCCACCTGCAGTGTTGGTGGTGCCACCTGCCTCCCTCCACCTGCAGTGTTGGTGGTGCCACCTGCCTCCCTCCACCTGCAGTGTTGGTGGTGCCACCTGCCTCCCTCCACCTGCAGTGTTGGTGGTGCCACCTGCCTCCCTCCACCTGCAGTGTTGGTGGTGCCACCTGCCTCCCTCCACCTGCAGTGTTGGTGGTGCCACCTGCCTCCCTCCACCTGCAGTGTTGGTGGTGGTGGTGGTGCCACCTGCCTCCCTCCACCTGCAGTGTTGGTGGTGCCACCTGCCTCCCTCCACCTGCAGTGTTGGTGGTGCCACCTGCCTCCCTCCACCTGCAGTGTTGGTGGTGCCACCTGCCTCCCTCCACCTGCAGTGTTGGTCAAGCCAGTTGTGTCCCATCTTGAGGTTATCTTGAGATGATTTCGGGGCTTAGCGTCCCCGCGGCCCGGTCCTCGACCTGGCCTCCTTTTTGTTACACACCCCGAGGAAGCAGCCCGTAGCAGCTATCTAACTCTCAGGTACCTATTTACTGCTAGGTGAACATTAGCATCAGGGTGAAAGAATCTCTGCCCATTTGTTTCCTCCTCCATCGGGGATCGACCCCGGAACCTCAGGACTACGAATCCGAAGCGTTGTCCACTGAGCTGTCAGGCCCCTAATGGTATGCACAATGAACTCATAAATGACCGGTCAAGGTGACAGTCAATAAGACACGCATATGTGCCTCAATGTGTGGTGTGTGTGTGTGTGTGTGTGTGTGTGTGTGTGTGTGTGTGTGTGTGTGTGTGTGGTGTGTGTGTGTGTATGTGTATGTGTGTGTGTGTGTGTGTGTGTGTGTGTGTGTGTGTGTGTGTGTGTGTGTGTGTGTGGTGTGTGTGTGTGTGTGTGTGTGTGTGTGTGTGTGTGTGTGTGTGTGTGTGTGTGTGTGTGTGTGTGTGTGTGTGTGTGGTGTGTGTGTGTGTGTGTGTGTGTGTTTGTGTGTGTGTGTGTGTGTGTAAGATACACCTCCACTGTCACAGGTGGAGGTACCACACATGGGTGGGTACCACCCGTACTGTGTGGTATCCACCACCCACCCGTGGTACCACACAGTACGGGTGGTACCACCCATGTGTGTGGTATCCACCACCCACCCGTGGTACCACACAGCACGGGTGGGACACGAACAAGGGGACACAGGTGGAAACTTAGTACCCAAATGAGCCACAGGGACGTTAGAAAGAACTTTTTCAGTGTCAGAGTAGTTAACAGGTGGAATGCATTAGGCAGTAATGTGGTGGAGGCTGACTCCATACACAGTTTCAAATGTAGATATGATAGAGCCCAGTAGGCTCAGGAATCTGTACACCAGTTGATTGACGGTTGAGAGGCGGGACCAAAGAGCCAGAGCTCAACCCCAGCAAGCACAACCAGGTGAGTACATGGAGTCTGTCTGTAAGTCACACCTACACCTGTCGCAGGTGTGTAGCAAGGTAATTAGCTTCACTTGGTAATCAAGCTGGAAGTGAAGGTGATATTGAGAGCTCACAAAGAGATCTACATGAACCCCACATGTGGTCACAACACTGACAAAGGCTTGTGAATATGGACAAATGTGAGAGTTTGCATGCGGGGAAGGACCTGGGGGTCAGTCACTCAGGTGTGTCACCGACCTGGACGACGTCACCAGGTAATACAAGTGGGACACTCTGCAGGTATGTCTGACACACTCTGCAGGTATGTCAGACACACTCTGCAGGTATGTCTGACACACTCTGCAGGTATGTCTGACACACTCTGCAGGTATGTCTGACACACTCTGCAGGTATGTCTGACACACTCTGCAGGTATGTCTGACACACTCTGCATGTATGTCTGACACACTCTGCAGGTATGTCTGACACACTCTGCAGGTATGTCTGACACACTCTGCAGGTATGTCTGACACACTCTGCAGGTATGTCTGACACACTCTGCAGGTATGTCTGACACACTCTGCAGGTATGTCTGACACACTCTGCAGGTATGTCTGACACACTCTGCAGGTATGTCTGACACACTCTGCATGTATGTCTGACACACTCTGCAGGTATGTCTGACACACTCTGCAGGTATGTCTGACACACTCTGCAGGTATGTCTGACACACTCTGCAGGTATGTCTGACACACTCTGCAGGTATGTCTGACACACTCTGCAGGTATGTCTGACACACTCTGCAGGTATGTCTGACACACTCTGCATGTATGTCTGACACACTCTGCAGGTATCTCTGACACACTGCAGGTATGTCTGACACACTCTGCAGGTATGTCTGACACACTCTGCAGGTATGTCTGACACACTCTGCAGGTATGTCTGACACTCACTTGACCAGAATGTCACACGCGGCAGTTTGGTGTTTGAGGGATAATTACGGGCACGGAGCAGGCTGCTCTTAACTTGGTGGCTTATGGGCGCCACCAAGATCACATGTGTTGTGTCACAGGTGTGTGTTGGTGCAGCAAGCATGCTGTAGTCCACTACAGTGCCTGTGACAGGTGTGTGTGTTGGTGCCCAGTTGGTGCCCGGGGCACGCCAGTGCCCAGGGCAGGGCACTCGTCCCAGCGGCCTCACTGGCCTCCCAAACTGGGCATCTCTAGCATGGTCTTAAGTTATTATTTTGCCCCGAGGGTCGAGGTTATGGGGCAGCGTCACTCATGGTGTCAACAACTTTGTGTTTACGCTTCCTGTGTGTGGTGGTGGCCCAAGCAGCGAGGGTGGTGGCGGCATGACCCTGCTGCCAGGGTCATGCTCGCCTCTGTAAGGCAGCACCGTTGTTACTCTGGNGGTGGAGCACCTGACTGTAAAGCTGCCGCCCAGTTGGGTGTGTGTGGAGCACTGACTGTAAAGCTGCCGCCCAGTTGGGTGTGTGTGGAGCACCTGACTGTAATGCTGCCGCCCAGTTGGGTGGGTGTGGAGCACCTGACTGTAAAGCTGCCGCCCAGTTGGGTGGGTGTGGAACACCTGACTGTAAAACTGCCGCCCAGTTGGGTGGGTGTGGAGCACCTGACTGTAAAGCTGCCGCCCAGTTGGGTGGGTGTGGAACACCTGACTGTAAAGCTGCCGCCCTTGGGTGGGTGTGGAGCACCTGACTGTAAAGCTGCCGCCCAGTTGGGTGGGTGTGGAGCACCTGACTGTAAAGCTGCCGCCCAGTTGGGTGGGTGTGGAGCACCTGACTGTAAAGCTGCCGCCCAGTTGGGTGGGTGTGGAACACCTGACTGTAAAGCTGCCGCCCAGTTGGGTGGGTGTGGAGCACCTGACTGTAAAGCTGCCGCCCAGTTGGGTGGGTGTGGAGCACCTGACTGTAAAGCTGCCGCCCAGTTGGGTGGGTGTGGAGCACATGACTGTAAAGCTGCCGCCCAGTTGGGTGGGTGTGGAGCACCTGACTGTAAAGCTGCCGCCCAGTTGGGTGGGTGTGGAGCACATGACTGTAAAGCTGCTGCCCAGTTGGGTGGGTGTGGAGCACATGACTGTAAAGCTGCCGCCCAGTTGGGTGGGTGTGGGGCACATGACTGTAAAGCTGCCGCCCAGTTGGGTGGGTGTGGAGCACATGACTGTAAAGCTGCCGCCCAGTTGGGTGGGTGTGGAGCACATGACTGTAAAGCTGCCGCCCAGTTGGGTGGGTGTGGAGCACATGACTGTAAAGCTGCCGTCCAGTTGGGTGGGTGTGGAGCACATGACTGTAAAGCTGCCGCCCAGTTGGGTGGGTGTGGAGCACATGACTGTAAAGCTGCCGCCCAGTTGGGTGGGTGTGGAGAACATAACTGTAAAGCTGCCGCCCAGTTGGTGGGTGTGGAGCACATGACTGTAAAGCTGCCGCCCAGTTGGGTGGGTGTGGAGCACCTGACTGTAAAGCTGCCGTCCAGTTGGGTGGGTGTGGAGCACATGACTGTAAAGCTGCCGTCCAGTTGGGTGGGTGTGGAGCACATGACTGTAAAGCTGCCGCCCAGTTGGGTGGGTGTGGAGCACATGACTGTAAAGCTGCCGCCCAGTTGGGTGGGTGTGGAGCACATGACTGTAAAGCTGCCGCCCAGTTGGGTGGGTGTGGAGCACATGACTGTAAAGCTGCCGCCCAGTTGGGTGAGTGTGGAGCACATGACTGTAAAGCTGCCGCCCAGTTGGGTGGGTGTGGAGCACATGACTGTAAAGCTGCCGCCCAGTTGGGTGGGTGTGGAGCACATGACTGTAAAGCTGCCGCCCAGTTGGGTGGGTGTGGAGCACATGACTGTAAAGCTGCCGCCCAGTTGGGTGGGTGTGGAGAACATGACTGTAAAGTGGCGCCCAGTTGGGTGGGTGTGGAGCACATGACTGTAAAGCTGCCGCCCAGTTGGGTGGGTGTGGAGCACATGACTGTAAAGCTGCCGCCCAGTTGGGTAGGTGTGGAGCACATGACTGTAAAGCTGCCGTCCAGTTGGGTGGGTGTGGAGCACATGACTGTAAAGCTGCCGCCCAGTTGGGTGGGTGTGGAGCACATGACTGTAAAGCTGCCGCCCAGTTGGGTGGGTGTGGAGCACATGACTGTAAAGCTGCCGCCCAGTTGGGTGGGTGTGGAGCACATGACTGTAAAGCTGCCGCCCAGTTGGGTGGGTGTGGAGCACATGACTGTAAAGCTGCCGCCCAGTTGGGTGGGTGTGGAGAACATGACTGTAAAGTGGCGCCCAGTTGGGTGGGTGTGGAGCACATGACTGTAAAGCTGCCGCCCAGTTGGGTGGGTGTGGAGCACCTGACTGTAAAACTGCCGTCCAGTTGGGTGGGTGTGGAGCACATGACTGTAAAGCTGCCGTCCAGTTGGGTGGGTGTGGAGCACATGACTGTAAAGCTGCCGCCCAGTTGGGTGGGTGTGGAGCACATGACTGTAAAGCTGCCGTCCAGTTGGGTGGGTGTGGAGCACATGACTGTAAAGCTGCCGCCCAGTTGGGTGGGTGTGGAGCACCTGACTGTAAAGCTGCCGTCCAGTTGGGTGGGTGTGGAGCACATGACTGTAAAGCTGCCGTCCAGTTGGGTGGGTGTGGAGCACATGACTGTAAAGCTGCCGCCCAGTTGGGTGGGTGTGGAGCACATGACTGTAAAGCTGCTGCCCAGTTGGGTGGGTGTGGGGCACATGACTGTAAAGCTGCTGCCCAGTTGGGTGGGTGTGGAGCACATGACTGTAAAGCTGCCGCCCAGTTGGGTGGGTGTGGAGCACCTGACTGTAAAGCTGCCGCCCAGTTGGGTGGGTGTGGAGCACATGACTGTAAAGCTGCTGCCCAGTTGGGTGGGTGTGGAGCACCTGACTGTAAAGCTCCCGCCCAGTTGGGTGGGTGTGGAGCACATGACTGTAAAGCTGCCGCCCAGTTGGGTGGGTGTGGAGCACCTGACTGTAAAGCTGCCGCCCAGTTGGGTGGGTGTGGAGCACATGACTGTAAAGCTGCCGCCCAGTTGGGTGGGTGTGGAGCACATGACTGTAAAGCTGCCGTCCAGTTGGGTGGGTGTGGAGCAAGACTAGTAACTGTGTGACTCACCATAGATGTAAAGTGCCTTGTATAGTGACTGTTGTGAGCCTCTTGTTGAAGCACTTGTCATACAAAAAGATTTGGTACCTTCATGTCTGGTACCTTCATGTCTGGTACCTTCATGTCTGGTACCTTCATGTTTGGTACCTTCATGTTTGGTACCTTCATGTTTGGTACCTTCATGTCTGGTACCTTCATGTTTGGTACCTTCATGTTTGGTACCTTCATCTCTGGTACCTTCATCTCTGGTACCTTCATGTTTGGTACCTTCATGTTTGGTACCTTCATGTTTGGTACCTTCATGTCTGGTACCTTCATGTCTGGTACCTTCATGTCTGGTACCTTCATGTTTGGTACCTTCATGTTTGGTACCTTCATGTTTGGTACCTTCATGTCTGGTACCTTCATGTTTGGTACCTTCATGTTTGGTACCTTCATCTCTGGTACCTTCATCTCTGGTACCTTCATCTCTGGTACCTTCATGTTTGGTACCTTCATGTCTGGTACCTTCATGTCTGGTACCTTCATCTCTGGTACCTTCATGTTTGGTACCTTCATGTTTGGTACCTTCATGTTTGGTACCTTCATCTCTGGTACCTTCATGTTTGGTACCTTCATGTTTGGTACCTTCATCTCTGGTACCTTCATGTCTGGTACCTTCATGTTTGGTACCTTCATGTTTGGTACCTTCATCTCTGGTACCTTCATGTTTGGTACCTTCATCTCTGGTACCTTCATGTCTGGTACCTTCATGTTTGGTACCTTCATGTTTGGTACTTTCATGTTTGGTACCTTCATCTCTGGTACCTTCATGTTTGGTACCTTCATGTTTGGTACCTTCATCTCTGGTACCTTCATGTTTGGTACCTTCATGTTTGGTACCTTCATGTTTGGTACCTTCATCTCTGGTACCTTCATGTCTGGTACCTTCATGTTTGGTACCTTCATGTTTGGTACCTTCATGTTTGGTACCTTCATGTCTGGTACCTTCATGTTTGGTACCTTCATGTTTGGTACCTTCATGTTTGGTACCTTCATGTTTGGTACCTTCATCTCTGGTACCTTCATGTTTGGTACCTTCATGTTTGGTACCTTCATGTTTGGTACCTTCATCTCTGGTACCTTCATGTCTGGTACCTTCATGTTTGGTACCTTCATGTTTGGTACCTTCATGTTTGGTACCTTCATGTTTGGTACCTTCATGTTTGGTACCTTCATGTCTGGTACCTTCATGTTTGGTACCTTCATGTTTGGTACCTTCATGTTTGGTACCTTCATGTCTGGTACCTTCATGTTTGGTACCTTCATGTTTGGTACCTTCATGTTTGGTACCTTCATGTCTGGTACCTTCATGTTTGGTACCTTCATGTTTGGTACCTTCATGTCTGGTACCTTCATGTTTGGTACCTTCATCTCTGGTACCTTCATGTTTGGTACCTTCATGTTTGGTACCTTCATGTTTGGTACCTTCATCTCTGGTACCTTCATGTCTGGTACCTTCATGTTTGGTACCTTCATGTTTGGTACCTTCATGTTTGGTACCTTCATGTCTGGTACCTTCATCTCTGGTACCTTCATGTTTGGTACCTTCATGTTTGGTACCTTCATGTTTGGTACCTTCATGTTTGGTACCTTCATGTTTGGTACCTTCATGTTTGGTACCTTCATGTCTGGTACCTTCATGTCTGGTACCTTCATGTCTGGTACCTTCATGTTTGGTACCTTCATGTTTGGTACCTTCATGTCTGGTACCTTCATGTCTGGTACCTTCATGTTTGGTACCTTCATGTCTGGTACCTTCATGTTTGGTACCTTCATCTCTGGTACCTTCATGTCTGGTACCTTCATGTTTGGTACCTTCATGTTTGGTACCTTCATGTTTGGTACCTTCATGTTTGGTACCTTCATGTTTGGTACCTTCATGTTTGGTACCTTCATCTCTGGTACCTTCATGTTTGGTACCTTCATGTTTGGTACCTTCATGTTTGGTACCTTCATGTCTGGTACCTTCATCTCTGGTACCTTCATGTTTGGTACCTTCATGTTTGGTACCTTCATGTTTGGTACCTTCATCTCTGGTACCTTCATGTTTGGTACCTTCATCTCTGGTACCTTCATGTTTGGTACCTTCATCTCTGGTACCTTCATGTTTGGTACCTTCATCTCTGGTACCTTCATGTCTGGTACCTTCATGTTTGGTACCTTCATGTCTGGTACCTTCATCTCTGGTACCTTCATGTTTGGTACCTTCATGTTTGGTACCTTCATGTTTGGTACCTTCATCTCTGGTACCTTCATGTTTGGTACCTTCATCTCTGGTACCTTCATGTTTGGTACCTTCATCTCTGGTACCTTCATGTTTGGTACCTTCATGTCTGGTACCTTCATCTCTGGTACCTTCATGTTTGGTACCTTCATGTTTGGTACCTTCATGTTTGGTACCTTCATCTCTGGTACCTTCATGTTTGGTACCTTCATCTCTGGTACCTTCATGTTTGGTACCTTCATGTTTGGTACCTTCATCTCTGGTACCTTCATGTTTGGTACCTTCATGTCTGGTACCTTCATCTCTGGTACCTTCATGTTTGGTACCTTCATGTTTGGTACCTTCATGTTTGGTACCTTCATCTCTGGTACCTTCATGTTTGGTACCTTCATCTCTGGTACCTTCATGTCTGGTACCTTCATGTCAGAGTGGTTAACAAATGGAATGCATTAGGAAGCGTTGTGGTGGAGGCTGACTCCATACACAGTTTCAAGTGTAGATATGATAGAGCCCAGTAGGCTCAGGAATATGTACACCAGTTGATAGACAGTTGAGAGGCGGGACCAAAGAGCCAGAGCTCAACCCCCGCAAGCACAACTAGACGAGTACACACACACACCTGGAGGCAGTCACACAGCGAGAGGCTCACACACACACACACACACACACACACACACCTGGCGGCAGTCACACAGAGAGAGGCTCACACACACACACACACACACACACCTGTACACAGTCACACAGCGAGAGGCTCACACACACACACACACACACTGGCGGCAGTCACACAGCGAGAGGCTCACACACACACACACCTGGAGGCAGTCAAACAGCGAGAGGCTCACACACACACACACACACACACACACTGTACACAGTCACACAGCGAGAGGCTCACACACACACACACACACACACCTGGAGGCAGTCACACAGCGAGAGGCTCACACACACACACACACACACACCTGTACACAGTCACACAGCGAGAGGCTCCAGGAAAATCCAGTTACGTAAGTGTTGCGGAACAGGATGAGGGCTGTCAGTGGTGTTCCAGGATACATGAATGTGAACAGTAACTAAGATATAAGACATCAGTAAAGTGAGTGAAAAATCAGCATTGATGAAGTTGACATTTCCAAACCATCTAATGTCAACAACAAAGATGGCCGCCACCACGGTGGAGAACAGCACACTGTTCGATGAATGTTTCGCAGGGTTCTCAGCACAGGGTGTGATGAAAGACGGTTTTCTTGGCAGGTTAGTGATTATTGACGACCTCATAAACAGTAATGAAGAATAGTAATTAAATTAAAACAAGAAAATAAAGTTATCATGGTACTTTGAGTGAACTACGGTGGGGGTGGGAGAGGTGGACTATGTGGGAGAGGTGGACTATGTGGGAGAGGTGGACTATGTGGGAGAGGTGGACTATGTGGGAGAGGGGGACTATGTGGGAGAGGGGGACTATAGTGGGGGTGGAGAGGGGGACTATGTGGGAGAGGGGGACTATGTGGGAGAGGTGGGACTATGTGGGAGAGGTGGGACTATGTGGGAGAGGTGGACTATGTGGGAGAGGGGGACTATGTGGGAGAGGTGGACTATAGTGGGGGTGGGAG
>WNGS01168868.1:15863-29469 GCA_020271785.1 Procambarus virginalis
TCCCCCTGCCTGCAGCCCCCTACCTGCAGCCCCCTGCCCTGCAGCCCCCTGCCGCAGCCCCCTGCCTGCAGCCCCCTGCCTGAGCCCCCTGCATGAGCCCCCTACTGCGCCCCCCTGCCTGCTCCCCTGCCTGCAGGCCCCCTGCCTGGCAGCCTCTCCTGCAGCCCCTCCTGCAGCCCCCTGGGCCTGCAGCCCCCCGCTGCAGCCCCTGCCTGTAGCCCCCCTACTCAGCCCTGCAGCCCCCCCCCTGCAGCCCACCTGCCTGCAGCCCCCTGCCTGCAAGCACCCTGCCTAGCAGCCCCCTGACTCAGCCCCCCATCAAACCGCAGCCCCCTGCAGCACCCAGCCCTTCCTGCAGCCCCCTGCCTGCAGCCCCTGCCTGCAGCCCCTGCCTGCAAGAAAACCCCCCTGCCTGCATGCCACCTGCTGCAGGCCCCCTGCCGCAGCCTCTGCCTGCCGCCCCCTGCCTGCAGCCCCACTGCCTGCAGCCCCCCTGCTCCTGGCAACGGGGCACTGAAGCCCCTGGCCCTGCATGCCCGCCCCTACCTGCAGCCCCTGCCTGCATGCCCCCTGCCATTGCACTCCCCTTGCCTGCAGCCCCCTGCCTGCAGCCCCCTGCACTGCAGCCTTCCCCTACCTGCAGCCACCCTTGCCTGCAGGCCCGCCTTGCATGCAGCCCCCTGCCTGCAGCCACCCGTAGACCTGCAGCCCACTGCCTGCGCCCCCCTGCCTGCACGCACCCTCTGCCTGCAGCCGCCCGTGCCCTGCAGGCCCCCGTGTCATGAGCTGGTGCAGGGGCGTGATGGGATCGGTGATTGTGAGGAGGGTGGGGGAAGAAACCGTTGAGTTGCGACTGGGGATGGGAATGATGGGGCAGAAAAGATATGGAAATTGGTAGTGGGTCGGATGAATGTGGCCATGAGTGTAGATGAGGGGAGGAGGGGGTTAAAAGAGGGGATGGGTGATTACGAGGTTTGAGGGTCAGGGTACCGGTGGGACCAATTCGTCCACATTCTCCTGCTTCCTTCAACCCTCTCCTCAGCTCCTCCTCTCGCTTATCCGGCTTCTCTCCAAGCCTCTTCATCACCCTTCCCATCCCTACCTCCCTGCCTGTCCCTCATGCCTGTCTGCCTTTCCGTTTGTCACGCTGGAGAATCTCGTAAATTGTGGCGGGTGTGTGGTCGACGCTATCATTAATACCACAACAATTTTGGCGAGGAAGATGATGATTCTTAGGGGGGAAGAGAGAGAGAGAGAGGCTAGAGAGAGAGAGGGAGAGAGAGAGAGAGAGATGAGAGAGAGAGGAGAGAGAGAGAGAGGGATAGAGAAGGGGGGAGTGGGGGAGGCAGGCACCATACCTACTGATAAGCCATTTTTACATCCAGCTCTTTTAATCAAAATGTCAAAGTCTTAACTTTTCTGAAAGTATATATATATATTCTCTTCAGTTGAGAAGATACACAGTGGGTATCGGTGTGGACACTAAAATAGTGTACCAGTAGGTGTGTACACTGCGTCATGAACATCATGATAAGGCCAATCCTCGCTGTACTCCCCTAGTTTGCTTGCGAGGGTCAGATCCTTATCCTGACCCGTCCAGGTCCTCTATACTGGTAATGGCCTGGCGCTTTCTCCTCATAGTTCACATCATGATTCTTTTCATGACAATCTACACAACATTTGGTAAACCTAACCTAACCTAACCTAACCTAACCTAACCTAACCTAACCTAACCTAACCTAACCTAACCTAAGCTAACCTAACCTAAGCTAACCTAACCTAATCTAACCTAACCTAACCTAACCTAACCTAACCTAACCTAACCTAATCTAACCTAACCTAACCTAACCTAACCTAACCTAACCTAACCTAACCTAACCTAAGCTAACCTAACCTAACCTAACCTAACCTAACCTAACCTAATCTAACCTAAGCTAACCTAACCTAATCTAACCTAAGCTAACCTAACCTAATCTAACCTAAGCTAACCTAACCTAACCTAACCTAACCTAACCTAACCTAAGCTAAGCTAACCTAACCTAACCTAACCTAACCTAACCTAACCTAATCTAACCTAAGCTAACCTAACCTAATCTAACCTAAGCTAACCTAACCTAACCTAACCTAACCTAACCTAACCTAACCAGTACTGGGATGTGAGGCGTCTGTGAGTCGAGCTGGATAAGCATCTGCTCCCCCCCCCCCACCCCTCCAGGGTGGAAGTACAAGCCCCGCCCAGGATATAACCCCACAACAAGCCTACTAACTCCTGGGTACCTACTGGCTGCTAGGTGAACAGTGGCATGAGGTGAGAGGAAATGCGCCCAACCATTTCTCTCCCACTCGGGATTCGAAATCGGAATTCTCTATTGATAGTGGAGAACGTACCCGACTGGACTACAGGTAAGGGCGCTCTTTTTTACCTGGCTATAGCTAGGTCATGTGAGCTTTCACTTGTCTCTCCCACACACACACACCAGCCTCTTGCACACACACACCAGCCTCTTGCACACACACACCAGCCTCTTACACACACACACACACACACACCAGCCTCTTACACACACACACACCAGCCTCTTACACACACACACACCAGCCTCTTACACACACACACACCAGCCTCTTACACACACACACATGCACACACACCAGCCTCATACACACACACACACACACCAGCCTCTTACACACACACACACACACACCAGCCTCTTACACACACACACACACCAGCCTCTTACACACACACACACCAGCCTCTTACACACACACACATGCACACACACCAGCCTCATACACACACATACATGCACTGTCAACTGTGTAACACCTCTCTATGTGTGTTTCTGTATTTACTATTTGTCTCTTCAGAATCTAGCTATTAGCTCTTGGACCCCGACTTTCTAACCAAACTATTTTTCCTCTATCATATCTGCTACATATATTTCTCTATCACACACACCCACACCCACAGGAAGCACCCCGTGGCAGTTGTCTAACTCCCAGGTACCTATTTACTGCTGGGGTAAACAGGGGAATCAGGATGAAAGAAACTCGGCCCATTTGTTTCCGCCTCCACCGGGAATCGAACCCGGGCCATTAGGATTACAACCTCCAGCCGCTATCCAATCAGCCGCGAGACCCTCCTCTGTGTGTACTCACCTAGTTGTGCTTGCGGGGGGTTGAATTTTAGCTCTTTGGTCCCGCCTCCCAACTGTCAATCAACTGGTGTACAGATTCCTGAGCCTACTGGGCTCTATCATATCTACATTTGAAACTGTGTATGGAGTCAGCCTCCACCACATTACTTCCTAATGCATTCCATTTACTAACCACTCTGACACTGAAAAAGTTCTTTCTAATGTCTCTGTGGCTCATTTGGGTACTCAGCTTCCACCTGTGTCCCCTTGTGCGAGTGCCAACCGTGTTAAATAATACATCCTTGTCCACCCTGTACATGTCCCCTGAGAATTTTGTATGTGGTGATCATGTCTCCCCTAGTTCTTCTGTCTTCCAGCGACGTGAGGTGCAGTTCACGTAGTCTGTCCTCATAACTCATGCCTCTTAGCTCTGGTACTAACCTAGTAGTATACCTCTGAACTTTTTCCAGCTTCGTCTGGTGCTTGACTAGATACGGGCTTCATGCTGGGGCTGCATACTCCAGGATTGGTCTTACATATGTGGTATACAAGGTTCTGAAGGATTCCTTACACAGGTTTCTGAAAGCAGTTCTGATGTTAGGCAGCCTCGCATATGCCGCCGATGTTATTCTTTTGGTGTAGGCTTCGGGAGACAGGTTTGGCGTGATATCAACTCCCAGATCTTTCTCTCTGTCCTTTTCGTGACAGAAAGTGTGCCACACCATAGAGAGTGGCACACTTAGTGCTTCTGCACCTTTTTTAGTTTCCACGGTGAGATTCTGTCAGGCCCAACAGTCTTTGTCACATTCAGCTCCAACAGATTCATTTTGACCCTATCATTAGTGAGTTCAAATTCCTCCAGGTTGTTTGGTTTGTCGCCTCCTCTCTTGGTACAGGGACTTCTTGTTCTGTTTTGAAGACCTCCTGGAATCTCTTGTTGAGTTCTTCACACACCTCCTTGTCATTCTCTGTGTATCTGTTCTTCCCCTTTTCACAGTTTCATCACTTGTTCCTTCACTGCTGTTTTCCTCCTGATGTGGCTGTGGAGCAGCTTTGGTTGGGTCTTGGCTTTACTCGATATGTCATTTTCATTCTGTCTCTCTGCTTCCCTCTTCACTCTGAGGTACTCATTTCTGGCCCTCTGGTATCTCTCCCTGTTCTCCAGTGTTCTATTATTTCTGTAGTTCCTCCATGTTCTTGTACTCACGTGTTTTGCTACCTTACATTTCTGGTTGAACCATGGGTTTTTCTGTTGTTTTTCTTTTTTTCTTTTTTGGGTCGGGATAAACCTGTCTGCAGCCTCCTGGCACTTCTGGGTGACATAATCGATCATATCCTGTACAATCTTTTCTCCAAGTTCTGTTTCCCATGGTATTCCCATTAGGAAGTTCCTCATCTCGTCATATTTTCCTCTTCGATAATTTTGTCTTTTCCCTTCCAATCCCATCCTTGGATAGGTTATCCCTACCTCCACTAGATACTCAAAGGTCAATACACTGTGGTCACTCATTCCCAGGGGGCTTCAAATTTTACTTCCCTTATGTCTGACTCATTCAAGATGAATATCAGGTCGAGTCTAGCTGGTTCGTCATAACCTCGCACTCTTGTGGATCCCTTGACATGTTGGCTCAGAAAGTTTCTTGTTGTCACTTCCAAGAGTTTAACGCTCCATGTATCTTCACCTTCATGTGGGTCCCCACTCGCCTAGTCTATCTTTTCATGGTTGAAGTCGCCCATGATTAAGAGTCTGGATCCATTCCTACAGGCAACTGAAGCTGCTTTCTCTATTATATTATTGGTTGTCATATTTTTTCCTGTCGAACTCCTGTCTGGGTCTTTTGCCATTTAGTGGAGAGTTGTAAATGACTGCCACTATTATCTTAGGTCCACCCATTGTCATAGTTCCTGTTATGTAGTCTCTGAATCTGTCACAGCCCGGAATTTCCGTCTCTTCAGAGCTCCAGTCCTTCCTTATCAGAAGGGTCAATCCTCTTCTTCCTCTCCCTTCCTTACTATACAGTAGTCCTTTGGAAACACAGCATTTGTTATGACTCCTGACAATTTTGTTTCCATGAGTCCTATTACATCTGGGTTTTCTTCTTGTGCCCTTTCTGCTAGTTCACTTGCTTTGTTGGTAATCCCATCGATGTTTCGGTACATTACCTTAAAGATCACTTTCCTATATCCATTTTCACCCACCCTCCCCACTAGTGTAGGAAGCTGTTCCATGGGCAGCAGTATGAGCCGAGTTTGTGTGTATGTGTATTCACCTAGTTGTATTCACCTAGTTGTGTTTGCGGGGGTTGAGCTTTGCTCTTTCGAACCGCCTCACAACTGTCAATCAACTGTTTACTAACTACTTTTTTTCCACACCACATACACACACACACACACACACACACACACACACACACACACACACACACACACATACACACACACACACACACACACACACACACACACACACACACACACACACACACACACCAGAAAGCATCCCGTGACAGCTGACTAACTCCCAGGGACCTATTTACTTCTAGGTAACAGGGGCTTTCAGGGGTGAAAGAAATTTTGCCGATTTGTTTCTGCCTCGTGCGGGAATCGAACCCGCGCCACAGAATTACGAGTCCTGCGCGCTATCCACCAGGCTACGAAGGCCCAAAACTGTGTGTGTGTGTGTGTGTGTGTGTGTGTGTGTGTGTGGTGTATGTGTGTGTATTCACTTAGTTGTATTTTACGGGGGTTGAGCTTTGCTCTTTCGGCCCGCCTCTCAACTGTGTGTGTGTGTGTGTGTGTGTGTGTGTGTGTGTGTGTGTGTGTGTGTGTGTGTGTGTGTGTGTACTCACCTAATTGTACTCGCCTAATTGTGCTTGCGGGGGTTGAGCTTGGCTCTTTGGTCCCGCCTCTCAACTGTCAATCAACTGGTGTACAGATTCCTGAGCCTACTGGGCTCTATCATATCTACATTTGTGTGTGTGTGTGTGTGTGTGTGTGTGTGTGTGTGTGTGTGTGTGTGTGTGTGTGTGTGTGTGTGTGTGTGTGTGTGTGTGTGTACTCACCTAGTTGTGCTTGCGGGGTTGAGCTCTGGCTCTTTGGTCCCGCCTCTCAACCGTCAATCAACAGGTGTACAGTTTCCTGAGCCTATTGGGCTCTATCATATCTACACTTGAAACTGTGTATGGAGTCAGCCTCCACCACATTACTTCCTAATGCATTCCATTTGTCAACCACTCTGACACTAAAAAAGTTCTTTCTAATATCTCTGTGGCTCATTTGGGCACTCAGTTTCCACCTGTGTCCCCTAGTGCGTGTGCCCCTTATGTTAAACAGCCTGTCTTTATCAACCCTGTCGATTCCCCTGAGAATCTTGAATGTGGTGATCATGTCCCCCCTAACTCTTCTGTCTTCCAACGAAGTGAGGTTTAATTCCTGCAGTCGCTCCTCGTAGCTCATACCTCTCAGCTCGGGTACTAGTCTGGTGGCAAACCTTTGAACCTTTTCCAGTTTAGTCTTATCCTTGACTACATATGGATTCCATGCTGGGGCTGCACACACACACACACACACCACACACACACACACACACACACCACACACACACACACACACACGAGGTGTGAGCTACGAGGAGCGACTGCAGGAATTAAACCTCACTTCGTTGGAAGACAGAAGAGTTAGGGGGGACATGATCACCACATTCAAGATTCTCAGGGGAATCGACAGGGTTGATAAGACAGGCTGTTTAACACAAGGGGCACACGCACTAGGGGACACAGGTGGAAACTGAGTGCCCAAATAGCCACAGAGATATTAGAAAGAACTTTTTTAGTGTCAGAGTGGTTGACAAATGGAATGCATTAGAAGCGATGTGGTGGAGGCTGACTCCATACACAGTTTCAAGTGTAGATATGATAGAGCCCATTAGGCTCAGGAAACTGTACACCAGTTGATTGACGGTTGAGAGGCGGGACCAAAGAGCCAGAGCTCAACCCCCGCAAGCACAACTAGGTGAGTACAACTAGGTGAGTACACACACACACGCAACGCACACACACACACACACTGAAGGGGTCATATCCCATAGCAAAGGACAACATAAGAATTAGAGCAATGAGGAGGAAATGAGAGCGCTCAGTAACAAGACGCAAGGCAGATGAGTTATGAGGATCACACGGGATCAGTCACTCTCCTCGTGCACCAACACCAAGCAACACACAAGTCATGCAACACACACGACACGGTATTTAAACATCCAATTGGCAGAGGTAGTTTAAGTCTGCTTCCTGTGGCGACAGAGCAGAGTAAAGGCGCCGCTGCCTCAGTTCTATATCCCCCCCCACCCTCCATCACCCATATAAGAGGCTTACAGCATTCATCTTCTACTTACGGCTATTCATGCCCGTGCCACCTCTTGGATGGCTTAATCTTAATCAATCAATCATCCACATTAAGCCCTTTCACCATCGGGTTCACAAGGGTCTGGTAGCTGAGTGGATAGCACGCGGGGCTCGTAATCCTGTGCCCAGGTTCCATTTCCGGACTAGGCAGAGACAATGGGCAGAGTTTCTTTCGCGTTGATGACCCTGTTACCTAGCAGTAAATAGGTACCTGGGAGTTAGACAGCTGCTACGGGGGTGCTTCCTGGGGGTGTGTGTGGAAGGGAAAAAAATTAGTAGTTAGTAACAGTTGATTGACAGTTGAGAGGCGGCCGAATGCAGAGTTCAACCCCAGAAAGCACATAACTAGGTGAATACACCCTGGAGACCACACCCATTATATATATATATATATATATATATATATATATATATATATATATATATATATATATATATATATATATATATATATATATCTTAACTGTAGAGACAAACAATTCAAGAAGAGCATGTAAGACGTGTTGACAGGAAGTGCCTCTAGACCACATCCTCTACCTCCCTACACACCTGCCACACCTGTCACACCTAGGCCACACCTACCCTCCCCCACACACCTGGGCCATCGAGGCCATAGAATCATTTCTCTCACAAATATCGTGACTTGGGTTATCTAGCAGCTAAACTGAAACAAAATGGCACTGTGCCTTTGCAACAATGTGTTGCAGAAGCAGGGGGGGGGTGGTGGCACTCCCTAGGGTGGGGGGTGGGGGGAAGTGGGCACCCACCGCCATGGGGGGTGATGGGGGGGGGTTGGGTGGTCGCCTGTGCATGTTTAATCTGGGAGCCTTGTCCTTCCCGCCAGTGGCGTCATGGTCAGGGGGTGTCATACTGCCCGCCCTCGGGTGTTGGCAGGGTCAACACCGGCTCCTGCAGGTGTTGGCAGGGTCAACACCGGCTCCTGCAGGTGTTGGCAGGGTCAACACCGGCTCCTGCAGGTGTTGGCAGGGTCAACACCGGCTCCTGCAGGTGTTGGCAGGGTCAACACCGCCTCCTGCAGGTGTTGGCAGGGTCAACACCGGCTCCTGCAGGTGTTGGCAGGTCAACACCGGCTCCTGCAGGTGTTGGCAGGGGTCAACACCGGCTCCTGCGGGTGTTGGCAGGGTCAACACCGGCTCCTGCAGGTGTTGGCAGGGTCAACACCGGCTCCTGCAGGTGTTGGCAGGGTCAACACCGGCTCCTGCAGGTGTTGGCAGGGGTCAACACCGGCTCCTGCGGGTGTTGGCAGGGTCAACACCGGCTCCTGCAGGTGTTGGCAGGGTCAACACCGGCTCCTGCAGGTGTTGGCAGGGTCAACACCGCCTCCTACAGGTGTTGGCAGGGTCAACACCGGCTCCTGCGGGTGTTGGCAGGGTCAACACCGGCTCCTGCAGGTGTTGGCAGGGTCAACACCGCCTCCTACAGGTGTTGCTGGTGTTGGCAGGGCCACGTGTGTTGACTGTGCTGGTTGTGGGGACAGGTGGTTGGGATGGCGGTTGAGGTAGTTGGGGTGACCGCGCTCAATAACCCCACCACTAGACTATCTGTGGCAGAACACACACCTGCTGATACACGGTGACAGGTGTGTGTAGTACGTACACACACCTGTCACCGCGAAGTGAATGGCCTCATGTGTGGTAGAAACCTCAACTCACTAACAGGATGATGCTCATTACCTCCCAGCAATCTTCTTGAGATTTGTTGCAACAGGTGAAGCATCCAGGTAAGTGGAGGCTGATGACCCGTCTACCTGTGATGGCATGGTATGTGCATCTGTGAGATCATTATGTATTCCAGATATGTGTGTTTTTTGACACCTTGAAGCTGGCGTGTGTAGGGGGGGCATCTTGTGAGATGTTGATGTTCTGTCTGTCTGTTATATTGGGTGTTAAGGGCGCTTATCTTGATAATTACTTATCACTTTGTGGAAGCTTCCTTAGGGTCGAGTAGCGGAGATCCTGGCCGTACCCTGGAAATAATTCCGAGTCGTGCAGTAGAGAAACTCACCCGGATTTTATTGACAACTGAAAACAAATTTCTGCCTTTGCTGTTGTGGGTGGAGAGGAATGCAACACGAAACTGACTCAAAAATAGATTTTAATTTGATTAGAATTAGTGTTTTACTATCTCTTAGGAACCTTGAGTTACCTTAGGGTGTCGTGGGGTTACCTTGGGGTTCAGTGAGTTACCTTAGGGTGTCGTGGGGTTACCTTGGGGTGCTGTGAGTTACCTATGGGTGCCGTGAGTTACCTTGGGGTTCAGTGAGTTACCTTGGGGTTCTGCGAGTTACCTTGGGGTTCAGCGAGTTACCTTGGGGTTCAGCGAGTTACCTTGGGGTTCAGCGAGTTACCTTGGGGTTCAGCGAGTTACCTTGGGGTTCAGCGAGTTACCCTGGGGTTCAGCGAGTTACCTTGGGGTTCTGCGAGTTACCTTGGGGTTCAGCGAGTTACCTTGGGGTTCAGCGAGTTACCTTGGGGTTCAGCGAGTTACCTTGGGGTTCAGCGAGTTACCTTGGGGTTCAGCGAGTTACCTTGGGGTTCAGCGAGTTACCTTGGGGTTCAGCGAGTTACCTTGGGGTTCAGCGAGTTACCTTGAGAGTTCAGCGAAGCTGACTGAGGTTGTGAAACACCTAAGTTATTGTACATTGTGTTTCCTCTATCATTCTTGTGTGTTGTAACTTGTAATTTGTTCCGGATTGTTAGAATATTTTATCGACTGTCAAACTTCACTTGTAGATTGTTATTATAAGTGCCGTTGGGGGTTTGACGTCACTTATGAATTGTTGTAAGTTCTTTTTAATCATCCTTTGTAACCCTAAGTTGCATAGTGAAAGTATTGCATAGTGAAAATATTGCATAGTGAAAGTATTGTACATTGAAATCGCACAGTAAAAGTATTTTTTTACACGTTGAAAGTGTTCCATAGTGAAAATATTGCAGGTTTTCTTATCTGTCGAGATACAGCGATACTGAGGCTGTTTTTTTTTGTCAGTGACAAATTAAAGATAAATGATAACATAAGGCTTCACGTGATAACATTCCTGCAACAATGATAACATTACTGTAGCACAGGATAACATTCCTGCAATATATATGATAACATTTCAGCAACATATGCTATCATTTCAGCACCACATGATAACATTTCAGCAACACATAATAGCATTTCAGCATCACATGATAACATTTCAGCACCACATGATAACATTTCAGCAACACATGATAACATTTCAGCACCACATGATAACATTTCAGCACCACATGATAACATTTCAGCACCACATGATAACATTTCAGCATCACATGATAACATTTCAGCACCACATGATAACATTTCAGCACCACATGATAACATTTCAGCACCACATGATAACATTTCAGCATCACATGATAACATTTCAGCATCACATGATAACATTTCAGCAACACATAATGATAACACAATAACATAACAGCAATATTAAACATTAATTAGTAGATATATATAAATCAACACTGACATTAAAATTTATATAATAAAATATTTGCCCAAGAGTCTGGGTGAAAGAAAGATGGGTTACAGAGCCCAGAGTAGAACCTAGACCTTAGATTATGCTCGTCCAAGCTCCTTCCCCACCACAAAGATACCTTCATCAATATAAACGAGATGTATACGCGATATCAGAATCGTGTGTACACGATATCAGAATTTTGTCATATGTAAATTACTACTTTTGTATATTAGAATTCGGTGTGTAGCCTAGCTTAAGTTAGGTGATTAGAATCCGGTGTGTAGCCTAGCTTAAGTTAGGTGATTAGAATTCGGTGTGTAGCCTAGCTTAAGTTAGGTGATTAGAATCCGGTGTGTAGCCTAGCTTAAGTTAGGTGATTAGAATTCGGTGTGTAGCCTAGCTTAAGTTAGGTGATTAGAATTCGGTGTGTAGCCTAGCTTAAGTTAGGTGATTAGAATTCGGTGTGTAGCCTAGCTTAAGTTAGGTGATTAGAATTCGGTGTGTAGCCTAGCTTAAGTTAGGTGATTAGAATTCGGTGTGTAGCCTAGCTTAGGTTAGCTGATTAGAATTCGGTGTGTAGCCTAGCTTAGGTTAGGTGATTAGAATTCGGTGTGTAGCCTAGCTTAGGTTAGGTGATTAGAATTCGGCGTGTAGCCTAGCTTAGGTTAGGTGATTAGAATTCGGTGTGTAGCCTAGCTTAAGTTAGGTGATTAGAATTCGGTGTGTAGCCTAGCTTAGGTTAGGTGATTAGAATTCGGTGTGTAGCCTTGATTGGGTTAGATGATTAGGCTCAGCGGGAGATTATTTTTTTTCTTTTTATAAACCGTGGTTAGGCGACTGGTTTAACGACCATTTGGCCTTTGTTGATGAGGGAAGGACTACATAAGGGTCATAACTTTTGTTTATGAGCTGGTGAACCCGGGCGGTTAGGTCACAAAGCAGCGCTATGAGCTATTGCTCCTGTGATGTGTGGTGAGGCAACAGGCTCAGAATTCCTGTTATAGGAAATCTCTGTCCGTGGCCGCCAGTTATATTAACGATCGCGGACGTGGAAGGTCACTAAATGTTGTCATATAATTATTCTGTCTGATCGTCAATTAGAGTTACCAGCTCAATTAACCAATTAAAAACAAACCATTTTGTCTGATTATAAACCACAATTAACAGATGAATTCATTTTTTTTTTACCGTGAATAATAAATAACTATTTTAAGGCTTGTAATTAACAGTGCCTTAATTATCAGTAACAATTACACGCAAATGACCTCTTATGGGCGTGGTTAACTTGCCCTAAAGTAGCAGTTATACTGCTACGGGCTCACCATAGCCCGTGCTACTTGGAACTTTTTGTTCCAAGTAGCGAATCTTAAACAACAACAACAGATAGTGGAGCCAAGTGGGAAAATAAAACAGTTGGGCTTATTTGTACAAATTATGATGAATTGGTTAGAAATTTGATGGTAACAAATGCAAATTATTCAGATTGCAACCTATTGTAAGTTCAGACAAGCCTGAGCAAGTGTAGCCAGTCCCAAGTCTTAAGTGGAGAAGAATCCAACAAACTCAAGTTCAATAAGCAGACCAGGAGTCACAATAACGTGGCTGACGTATGTTGACCAGACCACACGCTAGAAGGTGAAGGGACGACGACGTTTCGGTCCGTCCTGGACCATTCTCAAGTCGATGAGAATGGTCCAGGACGGACCGAAACGTCGTCGTCCCTTCACCTTGTAGTGTGTGGTCTGGTCAACTTACTTTAGCCACGTTATTGTGACTCATCGCCTGCTTGCTGATCAACCAGTCTGTGACTCTTGCGTCAGACGGCAAGGACAGTGTCAGTCACGTTGACAAGACCACTAAATCAGGATGCCTGACCAGAGACCGGGCCGCGGGGACAATGATTCCCGGAACTCACCGAAGGAAGACAAGATAGGTGGTTCCAACATGTTGAGATAAAGACTTTATTTACAGACACTAGACAGGCGAAGAGTTAAGGGGTGGCGGGAATACAGTGTTAAAAGTATATAAAAAGTATATAAAAGGAAATTATATTTCCTATAACAAGGAAATATTAATAAGGTCTGAAACATATTAACACAAAATAGAACACAAAACAATGGATATATAAATTGGATAAGTTTAAATTCAGCAAAGTCCTGGGTAAATACTGGTTTGGAAACATTACTGTTTATTTAAAGGAACAGATTACCAGGTAACACAATAGACCTTGGATCACTTGATTGTTTCAAGCGTAGGTTAGACATATATGTGAGTGTATAGGAGTTGCCACGTGTGACCCAATAGGTGTTCTGACGTTTATTCTTATGTTAGCGAAGCAACTATGACAACTTCTGCCCGAAACGCTTTGCGTAATAGTGGCTTTAGGCATTGTATGTGTACTAGCTCTATCTATAAATTCATCAATATCTGTATAACCCTTGTATGTATGTACTTTACCTAAATAAACATTTGAATTTTGAATTTTTTTTGAATTTTGAACTTGACCAGAACGAGTGAAGGACTAGCTATACTACTGGTGATGTGTAGAGATGTGC
>WNGS01168869.1:0-14272 GCA_020271785.1 Procambarus virginalis
TAGAGGCAGCGGCTGCACGCACGCAAACCCACCCACCCACACACGCACACACACACACACACACACACACACAACACACACACAACACACACACACACACACACACACACACACACACACACACACAGTTGTGAGTTGAGGTTGAGAGGCGGGACCAAAGAGCCAGAGCTCAACCCCCGCAAACACAACTAGGTGAGTACAACTAGGTGAGTACACACACACACACACACACACACACACACACACACACACACACACACACACACCACACACACACACACACACACACCACACACACACACACACACACACACACACACACCTTCCTTCCAAGGAAGTATGTGAGGAACTGAATAAGAAATTCCAAGAGGTCTTCACCCTAGAACTAGGAGAAATTCCAAGAGGTCTTCACCCTAGAACTAGGAGAAATTCCAGAGTTAAGAGAGGGGATAGCTAGACAGGAACCACTGGAAGAGTTTGAGATTACAAGCGGGGAAGTAAGAAAGTGTTTACTAGAGTTGGATGTGACAAAGGCTATAGGCCCAGATGGAATCTCTCCTTGGATACTTAAGGAAGGAGCAGAAGAACTGTGCCTACCACTCTCCATAGTGTATAACAAATCTCTGGCAACAGGGGAACTGCCAGAAATTTGGAAAGCAGCTAATGTAGTCCCGATATACAAGAAAGGGGATAGACAGGAGGCACTGAATTACAGGCCAGTGTCCCTAACCTGCATACCATGCAAGCTGATGGAGAAGATTGTGCGAAGAAAGCTAGTGGAGCACCTGGAGCGAAAGAACTTTGTAACACAGCACAACATGGATTCAGGGATGGCAGGTCCTGCCTCACAGGGTTACTTGAATTCTACGACCAGGCAACAAAAATAAGGCAAGAAAGAGAAGGGTGGGCAGACTGCATATTTTTGGATTGTCAGAAAGCCTTTGATACAGTGCCACACAAGAGGCTAGTGAAAAAGCTCGAGATGCAGGCTGGAGTGAAAGGGAAGGTACTCCGTTGGATACAGGAGTACCTAAGCAACAGGAGACAAAGAGTCAGTGTGAGGGGTGAGGTCTCAGATTGGCGAGACGTTACAAGTGGAGTCCCGCAGGGGTCAGTCCTTGGACCTATACTGTTTCTGATATATGTAAATGATCTCCCAGAGGGTATAGAATCGTTTCTCTCAATGTTTGCCGATGATGCAAAAATTATGAGGAGGATTGAAACTGAGGACGATAGTAGGAGGCTACAAGACGACCTAGACAGACTGAGTGAATGGTCCAACAAATGGCTGTTGAAGTTCAACCCGAGTAAATGCAAAGTAATGAAACTAGGCAGTGGAAACAGGAGGCCAGACACAGGATACAGAATAGGAGATGAAGTACTTAATGAAACGGACAGAGAGAAAGATCTAGGAGTTGATATCACACCAAACCTGTCTCCTGAAGCCCACATAAAAAGGATAACATCTGCGGCATATGCGAGGCTGGCTAACATCAGAACAGCGTTCAGGAACCTGTGTAAGGAATCATTCAGAATCTTGTACACCACATATGTAAGACCAATCCTGGAGTATGCAGCCCCAGCATGGAGCCCGTACCTTGTCAAGCACAAGACGAAGCTGGAAAAAGTCCAAAGGTATGCCACTAGACTAGTCCCAGAACTAAGAGGCATGAGTTACGAGGAAAGGCTGCGGGAAATGCACCTTACGACACTGGAAGACAGAAGAGTAAGGGGAGATATGATCACAACCTACAAAATCCTCAGAGGAATCGACCGGGTAGACAAGGACAAACTATTCAACACTGGGGGGACGCGAACAAGGGGACACAGGTGGAAACTGAGTACCCACATGAGCCACAGAGACGTTAGAAGGAACTTTTTCAGTGTCAGAGTAGTTAACGGATGGAATGCTTTAGGCAGTGATGTGGTGGAGGCTGACTCCATACACAGTTTCAAGGGTAGATATGATAGAGCCCAGTAGGCTCGGGAATCTGTACACCGGTTGATTGACAGTTGAGAGGCGGGACCAAAGAGCCAAAGCTCAACCCCCGCAAGCACAAATAGGTGAGTACAAATAGGTGAGTACACACACACACACACACAACACACAATCCTGGAGTATGCGGCTCCAGCATGGAGTCCCATCTAGTCAAGCAAAGACTAAACTGGAAAGGTTCAAAGGTTTGCCACCAGACTAGTACCCGAGCTGAGAGGTATGAGCTACGAGGAGCGACTGCAGGAATTAAACCTCACTTCGTTGGAAGACAGAAGAGTTAGGGGGGACATGATCACCACATTCAAGATTCTCAGGGGAATCGACAGGGTTGATAAAGACAGGCTGTTTAACACAAGGGGCACACGCACTAGGGGACACAGGTGGAAACTGAGTGCCCAAATGAGCCACAGAGATATTAGAAAGAACTTTTTTAGTGTCAGAGTGGTTGACAAATGGAATGCATTAGGAAGCGATGTGGTGGAGGCTGACTCCATACACAGTTTCAAGTGTAGATATGATAGAGCCCATTAGGCTCAGGAAACTGTACACCTGTTGATTGACGGTTGAGAGGCGGGACCAAAGAGCCAGAGCTCAACCCCCGCAAGCACAACTAGGTGAGTACAACTAGGTGAGTACACACACACACACACACACACACACACACACACACACACACACACACACACACACACACACACACACACACACACACACACACCACACACACACACACACACACACACACACACACACATACACACACACACACACACACACACATACACACACAACACACACAACACACACACACACACCTACACACACACATCCCCATGAAGCACCACCGTAACTGATGTCTAACTCCCAGGTACCTATTTACTGCTAGGTGAACAGGTTCATAACACACGTCCCAAGCCCCTGTAACAAAGTATCCTTTAAAGTTGAGGTATTCTGAGAAGGACTCCAAGACTGCCGTCTAATGAGGAGAAGGAGGAAGGCAGATATTCCTCCTCACATCAAAGACGCGACTTCTTACCAAGCAGAAAATTCGATCAAAGATTTCCTGGTAAAAGGAGATAATTAATTTGTTGATTTTGCAATGTTATTCTTGACATAATTACTTCATCGATGATTAGAAGAACTATCAAAGTGCCAGTCTCTCTTGTTGGGGACGAGAACCAATGGCGCTGCAACCGAGGAAAAAATGATAATATTGATAACTTTATCATAAACAAATGCCAGACTGAAATGAAATTAATTGACTGAAACTGAATTAAACTCTAAATTAACAGACTAAAACTCTAAATTAAACAACAGTTGAAAACTCTAAGCGCATTACTGGATTAACGGCTCCTTTTATTATTTACAGAAAAACTGCAAAAAAAACAATGACATTATTTGTCACAAAGTCACTTTATTTGTCGCACATGTTTTGGGTACAAACAACCAAACCCGTACGTAAGATGCTGACCATCTCTCTGCTGGGTCACTGTATCTCATAGACAGATATACAGGGGTCGTTGTAGTGACCTACAGGTCATAAGTCATGAATGTAAGGAGTGGAAGACATAGGTCATGTCTATGGACTTGTGTTTCCCACACTCATAGACCTCCCCAAGTCATTTAACAGGTCATAGGTCATGTATGTGTATAGTATAAGAAAACGGACATGTCTTTAAGTGGTGGAGGTCAAAGGTAACGTCTGTAAGTGGATGTCACTAGTCTCGTTTGTAAGGAGTTGAGGAAAAAGATTAATTCTGTTAGAGGTAGAGATGAAAAGGTTTTATTTGCAGGAATTGCTGGTAATTCCAGCAATTAGAATTACATATAATTATTTGTATAGAATTTTATTGAATTAAATAAAAAAGAAGGAAATTATCAGTAGAAAGCACTTAGCTAGTACGACTACATAGTGTGTAGTCGTAGAAGTTCAATATTTAATAAAAAAAAACTAAATCTGGAAATATAAAAACATTATCACTACAATTCTCGTCCTCACAAAAAAAGTTCTAAATGTTCTAAGTAATTTAACATTTAAATTAAAAGTTACATTTATGCAGTGAAGACCCTGGTAATAATAGTCCACAAGCTCTGCATTTGCATAAACTCTTGCATTCAATTCCATGCACTTAACCTCAAATGATCCGTGATTTAAAATGGGTTTGAGAATTTAGTTCATTTGCCAAGCGAAATGTTTACTACTGATCGCCTAACTCACTCACGCAAGCTAGTCAGTAATTGATTGCAAATGGTCAATGGAGTGAGGACCAATACACACACACTCAAAATAATTAGCTATTTCCCAGTTGGAGTTACAATTAATACAAAACTTTTCACAATTTTGTGCTTCTATTCATGGAAATTAATTTATTGAACTTGTTCAGAACACTTAAAATACCGTGATCATATACGGTAGTAATGATTAATAGAAGCTGCTTGTAAACAGATGTTTTTAACAGATAGTATACAAGCCAGTTATTTATTATTCACCAGTTATTAATTATGTCTGGATCAATCCACACTTTTTAAATAGTGAAGCAAATATGTGTTTAGGGCCACGTGAATAACACAAAAATTTGTGTTACCCAAATGGCTCCAACATGTGAGATTATTTGATGAAATATCTGTCCCCAAAATTGACCACCGAGTGCTGTCGGTGTTTGGGTTAAAGTTTCTGACGACTTCCAATTCTTTTGAACAGTCAGTGTGGCCTAGCGGGTTAGGTATTGGATACGCTAAGGTGCATGGAGCCCTGGCTGTCTGGGTTCGAATCGTTCAGGGATGAGGAGTTTTGAATAGTTAAGGTATGCTAAAGCGCTTACTTTTTTGAGTAGCAAAGGACAGAATCCAGGCAAGGCTGACTATATATAACCATCTACCACCATGGCATTGAATCTACCACAATGGCATTGCATCTACCAAAATAGCATTGAATCTACCACCATGGCATTGAATCCACCACCATGGCATTGAATCTACCACCACGGCATTGAATCTACCACCATGGCATTAAATCTATAACCATGGCATAGAATCTACCACCATAGCATTGAATCTACCACCACGACATTGCGTCTACCACCATGTCATTGAATCTACCACCATAGCATTGAATCTACCACCATGGCATTGCATCTACCAGCATGGCAACCATGTCCAGCTCTCTAAGTGAAAACAATGACATTTCATGCTACGTCCAAAAGCCAGTCCTCGAACAACGTCACACAAAATCACATCAGTGCGTCACTGCCACATGTATCGACTGGATGTCAGTCATTATTGAGATCATGTTGACCACAGGATCAGGGCCAGAATGGGCCATGTGGAAGCCTGCCTGGCAAATACTATCCGGACCTCCGTGTTTATTATCAGTATTGCGCAGACANCGAGTGAGAGGTGAGTGATCGTTTGCCATTTATGTGCCAAGAAGTGTATATTGAAGTTTAGAGTACAGACGTAGGCAGGAGTACCTACAGATATATATGTATTCTAAGACTGATAGAATGGTCATTGATTCGTTGTGTGGCACGGATCATTTATACTGATATATATATATGTATGTTATTGCTTTCAATGCTGATTTGCCTTAATGTGTTTATAGGTATATATATATGTATACACTCATTTCTTGATGGTAGTGTAACATTATATGTAAGACTTAATCTACTTGAGGAGGTTGATAATACCAGAGATAGGATACCACTTAGCAAGCTGAGGATAGAGTTCTGATGGTGTTGGAGTGCAACCTGATTATAATAGTACAGAGTATAGGATTCATCATTATTATTATATGTATGCGTGTATTGTTATGTACTTCGTCCAGTAAATGTATTCAAATTTGC
The DNA here is from genome assembly GCA_020271785.1 of Procambarus virginalis. Classification (NCBI taxonomy): domain Eukaryota; kingdom Metazoa; phylum Arthropoda; class Malacostraca; order Decapoda; family Cambaridae; genus Procambarus; species Procambarus virginalis. Next base: position 5,839 of record WNGS01168869.1, read on the forward strand.
TGGTGTTTGCACTTGTCCCAGTGAGGCTTCCCAGGAAATAGTAAAGAAGGAGAGAGAGAGAGAGAGCAAGAACAGGAACCACTGCTGTGGACAGGGTAAGACAGAAGTCTAGTAAGATAAAGGGATTGAGGAGGTCATATTCCATAAGGAGAGAGTGGGGAGTCACAGCGGCTCGAGTGGGTGTGTGCACGTGACAACAAGGCTGCGTGTTGGAGCCGCATCCCCTAAACGTGTGACGTTGAGCCCCTCTCCAAGAGCCAGAAGTGCCTAGTGTGATCTCCTAGTGAAATATGAGCATTTGTCGAGTTGTGGGTTGGGTGGTCCGTCAGCGGTAACACCACCAAATCCACCACCGCAACAAAATTGGGGCCTGTGTCCGGGAGAGTGAACTGACACACCCACACCCTGTCCAAGAGTGATTTGTACACCCTTGTTGAAATAGATAAACTGTGTGACCGCAGGTGTATATTCTCTCTCTTGGGAAGACTCACAGGACAAGATGGATAAGGTGCAAGCATTTGTAGAATCAGGCAAGCCTGAGGACTTGGAAGGTTGCACGAGGGATCAATTAAAACAGATAGCAGAAAAGTGTGGCATCAGGTTGAAAGCATCTAAAGTGGCTGGGATGAAGGATGAGATCCTTAGGCAGTTAAGAGCCAAAAGCGAAGCGGCAGAGCTAGGAGCCCAGAGAGGAGCTGAAAGTGGAAAGGAGGATGATGGGCTGGATGAAGTGAGATCCCAGGGATCGAGTAGGAGCAGCAAGAGTAGCCGCAGTAGCAGGAGTAGCCGCAATAGGAGCTTGGAGAGATTCCAGTTAGAGCTCCAGATGCAGCGAGAGACAAGGAGAGGCAGTTCCAGCTGGAAAAGATGAAATTAGAACTCCAGATGAAAAATGAAGCCGAGAAAGAAAAAGAGAAAACCAGGCTGGAAGTAGAAAAAGAGAAAACCAGGCTGGAAGTAGAAAAGGAGAAAGCAAGACTAGAGGTGGAAAAAGAAAAAGAGAGAACAAAACAAATGCAAATAGAAGCGAATAGAACCTTGGCTGAGCAAAGGATCGAACATGGGTTGCCAGAGAGCACAACCCAGGTATCACACTCACCAGATGTTAGGGTTAGGGAGAAGGACATTCCCTTGTTTGTTCCAGAAGAGGCAGAGAGCTTTTTCGAGCACTTTGAGAAGGTGGCCAGCATCAAGGAATGGCCACAGGAGGAATGGGCCCAGCTGGTCCAGTTAAGATTGACCGGTGCAGCCAGAGAGGCTTACACCCAATTGTCACTAGAAGAGTGCCAGGATTATGCCACAGTAAAGAGCAGCATATTGCGCTCGTTCCAGTTAACCCCAGAAGCTTATAGGAAGCGTTTCAGAGAGATGATCAAAGTTGGAGCATGTACGTTTGCTGAGACAGCAAGGGATCTGGAGAGACGATTCCAGAAGTGGATTGAAGCTGCTGGAGTTGGATCTTACGCTGACCTGAAGCAATTGATGGTCATGGAGAAGTTCTTGGAGATGATGCATCCCGAAACAAAGTTCAAGATCCAAGAAGCAGGGATAAAGGAGGTGAGAGATGCCGCAGATAGGGCGGATATGATTACGGAAGCATATAAGAGCTTGAGGGAGAACAGAGTGAAGAATGAGGTGAGACGCAGCAATGGCAGATCCAGTGGAGTCTGGGGAGGAAGAAGTTTTGGTGGGCAGACAAGCAGACCAGCTAATTTTAAGCCCAGGAGGGAAAGTTGTCGAGTCCGCCTGCTGAGGTAAACAGGAAAATAAAATCTGCAGGGAGGCAAGAGTTCAATGAAACCCACAGAGCACGAGTAGTACGTCTGGCCCGAGGAACTCTCATGCGAGTGGACAGAGTCAGAACCACTCTGGTACATATAGAAGATATTTTCCCAGGTGAGGTGTTACAACTGTAACGGATTGGGTCACGTGATGCGAGATTGTCGGCAGGGCAAGAGAATTGTGACCCTGGCCATGTGTGACCCCCGAAGTAAATATACTAATGTGTTCCGAGACAAACCACAGATGGTGAACTTAGTGAACGAGAGGTATAGGCCGTTCATAAGTAAAGGTTGGATCAGTATAGGAGGCCAACCTGAGGTAGAAGTTGGTATCTTAAGAGATACCGGAGCTAATCAGAGCGTGATTGCGAGAAGCCTGATTGGGAATGATCGACAGTTAGCTGGCAGGAGAAAGATGAAAGTATATGGGTTATTGTCTGAGAGTGACATGCCCGTTTGTACTGTCCAGCTAAGGTCAGAATATGTGTCGGCGAAGGTGATGTTGGGAGTGTGCCCCGACATACCTGTTCCAGGAGTCCAAATGATCCTGGGGAATGACTTGGGCGGGACAAAGGTGTTGCCAAGAGTCATAGCGGAGACTGTGCCAGAGGAGTGCCCAGAAGGCCACGGCACGGGTGGGACACCTGAGAGTGTTAACCTGACTGACATCCGAGGAGATGAGTCAGGAGACCGCCAAGCCATTGAGTACCCTGTCTCGGTAGTGATGGAGACAGAGGTGGCCGACGAGGAAGACGCTGGAGAAGATGAGACAGTGTCTATTCAGCCAATAGAAGATATCGACGTAGATATAGCGTGGCTGTTTGATGAAGGTCCAGCTCAGGAAGATGAAGTCTCGGTGAGGCCAAAAGTGAAGATGGCCCAGCCAAAGAAAAATCATGTGAAGAGAGCGAACCTGAGTAGACCCCAGCCTGCTGAAATTAAGGGTCGGAAGGTGAATGCAACTGTGCTGAGCAGAAGTGAGGAAGGATGTGGACATACTGAGGACGGGAGTAGAGCGTCAAGTAGTCCACGAGCACAGAGGCATTTGGATAGTAGAGGTAAGTTGTTTGAGATGTCAGGAGTTGACATGTTTCACAGAAAACGCGGAGGAGAGATAGTGAAGAAGAGTAGTAGCCGAGGAAATGGAAGGAGAAGAGACAGTATGTGTGGAGAGATGCTTACGAGCACTCTAGGAGAGGTAAAGCAACATGTACGATCGAGTGCTGTTGGATGTAGTACAGGGCTCGGAGAAACTTTTAGGGAACAAAGAAGAGTTGAAGGAGAAGAAATGGAGTTGTATAGAGGCGAGAAGTGTGGGAAGAGGATGATACAAGCATGGAGGAGTAGAAGAAAGCCGAGGACTCGATGGAAGTCAAACAGGATGAGGTCTCGGATAAATGAGGAGACGAAAGGGAGGATCGTCGGTGAAGACGAGGGAGTGAAGTATGATGGCAGGAGACGAAAGTATAATGGCAGTATATGGAAGTGTGAAGACGACAGAGGAGGTACAGACAGTAGATGTCTGACTCTGAACGTGAAGAGAAGAAGACAAGGAAACGGAGGGTGGAAACAATAAGTAGAGTTGACCGATGGAGTGCAGGCGTCCAAGGAGGACAGCCTAGCCAAGAGGTGTCAGGGAAGTCAAATCGTTTGTGAGAAGATCATGTTTCGGGCGAGTTGTGAGCCAGATGTTGCAAGGTGCAATGAAGTAGTTGTAGACCCTAAGAGAGTACGTAAGCGGATCAACCGGTCGAACCAATCGGTTGGAGAACGAGACAGTGTGGTGGCGGATGTATTATCCCGAGCTTTGCCACTGGAATAACTCTCAAAAATAAGGGGAGGGGAGTGTTATGATCTCGGCCTGCTGGAGAAACGAGTCTCCCCCCTTGAGAGTTATTCAGCAAGCCTGACCTAACTGGAAGGTCCAGAAATTATAGAGGCGATAACACAGATGTAAAATAGTGTGTTGAATTTATATAAAAGTTTGAGATTATGGGCAATGAGCAAGAAAACAGATAAATGACTTGTTGGAAGATGTGGACAAGTTACTGGGGGCGTGAGGCTCGCTTGTGGAGGGCGATGACCTCACTTGAGGCCAGACATCGCAGGGGAGAGGCCGCGCTTCGTCGAGCTCCCGCCAGAAGGGACCCCTAGCGATATTATCTCCAAGAGAAGAGAAGGTGCAGACGTTCCAGCTGTTGAGTCGAGCTGAGGACGTGTGGTCTCAAGTCCTGGACGGCGAGGAGAGAGTATTAAGCCGCCCAGAGACAGTTTTGTGGGCTGTGACAAGCGCCCTGGTCAGACGTTGTCAGAGGGAGAAGCGCCCTCGACCAGATAATCTGTGGTAAGCCCGATTTAAGCCAGTTCATAGTGTTTGTTGTAGTTGGTCGTGTGCCCAGCGACAGTAGCGATGTTTATTTTCAAATTAGAAATGTTTTGGTATGGCAGAAAGCCTAAAATAAGAGAGTGAAGTGGGAGGAGCGCGGAGCGACGTCCGTCTGCTCTGAGCGCTGGCGGGCAACTGAAGGAGCCCGGCTCCTGAGGGAGGAGGCCCCTCCCGGCGTGAGTGAGGCTCGCCCAGCGAGGTGGCGCATGGACTCGCCCACGGGGGAGTCCACTCTCATTAAATGTAGAGGACAGATAGAGATTGGAGACAAAGATGTTGTATGATTAATTTTGTTTATGTGTTAAAAAGGGAAACAATTTATTGGAATGCAAATGGGTTGCAGGTTTGTCTTTGGGGAAGAAGTTGCTGAGGACTTGGAAGCCAGCACAGAGGGAGTGGTTGATGAGACTCCAAGGCAGGGGAGGAGAGGACCCCGAGCTATGAAGAAGCAGTGAGGAGGAGTGTCACGTGCTTCTGCAGAGGTGGTGAAGTGCCACAGTTATTCGAGGAAACTTTATGGTGCAGCAGCCAGGAGAGCTGTGGATGATCCTAATAGGAGTAGGGAAGCACCATAGTTGTTCAAGGAATCTTCATGGTAGCAGCCTGGAGGAGCTGCAGAGGATCCTGGTGTTTAAGCCCTGAGGAACCTGAAGTTGTCAGGGTAGTGAAATAGTTCTAACTGATCACTTGTATGGAGGTGAGAGTGTTTGTCATTAGCGTGAACGACGCAGTGAGAGGTGAGTGATCGTTTGCTATTTATGTGCCAAGAGGTGTATATTGAAGTTTAGAGTTACAGACGTAGGCAGGAGTACCTACAGATATATATGTATTCTAAGACTGATAGAATGGTCAATTGATTCGTTGTGTGGCACGGATCATTTATACTGATATATACATATGTATGTTATTGCTTTCAAATGCTGATTTGCCTTATATGTGTTTATAGGTATATATATATGTATACATTCGCTTGATGGTAGTGTGACATTATATTGTAAGACTTAATCTACTTGAGGAGGTTGATAATATCAAGAGATAGGATACCACTTAGCAAGCTGAGGATAGAGTTCTGATGGTGTTGGAGAGCAACCTGATTATAATAGTACGGAGTATAGGATTCATCATTATTATATGTATGCGTGTATTGTTATGTACTTCGTCCAGTAAATGTATTCAGATTTGCTGGTGTTTGCACTTGTCCCAGTGAGGCTTCCCAGGAAATAGTAAAGAAGGAGAGAGAGAGCAAGAAACAGGAACCACTGCTGTGGACAGGGTAAGACAGAAGTCTAGCAAGACAAAGGGGATTGAGGAGGTCATATTCCATAAGGAGAGAGTGGGGAGTCACAGCGGCTCGAGTGGGTGTGTGCACGTGACAACAAGGCTGCGTGTTGGAGCCGCATCCCCTAAACGTGTGACGTTGAGCCCCTCTCCAAGAGCCAGAAGTGCCTAGTGTGATCTCCTAGTGAAATATGAGCATTTGTTGAGTTGTGGGTTGGGTGGTCCGTCAGCGGTAACACCACCAAATCCACCACCGCAACACTTAAGATGTACTACACTGTTAGCTCTTAATAACTTTAAGGCGTACTACACTGTTAGCTCTTAACCACCTTAAGATGCACTACACTGTTAGCTCTTAACAACCTGAACTACACAAATAACAGCAATCTTAGAAGTTAAATAAACGAGTTAAGTGTAGAAGCATGCTCAATAACACTAGATATTAGATATTATTGTGCAAATAGAATCGTGGGCGAATGGACAAAACCGGGAAACTTTGAATACAATGTAAACAAGGAATAGATACAAATAATCTCTCACGAACAGACAGGTGAGACGAGGAGGTGGAGTAGCAATATTTGTCATAATTTTTTTAACTAACATCAAAGACGGATCAAAACTGTCCCGCTCCCATAAACTATTTGGTTACACTTACATTAAAATATAAATAGTGAAATAGAAGAAGTTATAAATCAGTCACCAAACTTCGACCGAGTGGAAGAAAATCATATATGGGAAGAAATATTTGGGTCCAATAGTGTTCCATTTTAGATGACTGATTTTAGTAGAATAAACCGGAATAACAAAACATGGAATGCTGAAACAGAAGATTTTTAGAATTAGTTGATAACCGCTTCCTTAAACAACACTGTAGTGATCCGTCAAAGGGGAATGCAGGTTCTTAGACGTAGTGTTAACTAACAGACACAATAAATAACATAGGAAGTGAACTTGGGAATTGTGATCAAAGACAATTCAGATTTAACAATGCATGGGAATTATTTTAAATATGATAAGGCGGCAGATTTCCGAAAAGCGTATAATAAGGGATTAAAGAGTTTCTTAGGAAGAGCAAAATGGACACACGTACACATGGAAGGCGAGCGGGGGGGGGGGGGGCTAGTGGTGGGTGACGTCACGGGATGTTTGGTGAATCATTGGAGTGGAGCAAGGCTCAAGCGTTGTATTCACCTAGTTGTGCTTGCGGGGGTTGAGCTCTGCTCTTTCGGCCCGCCTCTCAACTGTGAATCAACTGTTTCTTCTACTACTTTTTTTCCACACCACACACACCCACACCCCAGGAAGCAGCCCCTGACAACTGACTAACTCCCAGGTACCTATTTACTGCTAGGTAACAGGGGCATAGGATGAAAGAAACTCTGCCCATTGTTTCTCTCCGGCGCCCGGGATCGAACCCGGGACCACAGGATCACGTGCCCAGTGTCCGTTCATCCACCGGCTCCCCTTGTGGAGGGTTCTAGGGTGTGGTGTAAAGTTAAAGGAGGAGAGATAGCTCACTTGAGACAAACTATTATTCAATTAGCATGGCATCTATTGTGGGAAGGTATCTTTGATCGATTAACACAAGGGCTATTTGTTTTCTGTGGGGCTGTTCGTGTTTGGTAGATTTGTTTTCGTTATTTCCAGGTATGCATATCTCGGCTGAGAGCAAGGAAGACTGCGACATTTAATATTTTGACTTTGGTGGAGCCTGTGATACTATTCTTAATAAGGGACTCATTGGAGGGATACGGGGTGCATGATATCAGGAGCACCTTCCTGCTGTCCGCTGCCAACCACACTACACTGTTAGGTCTTAACAACCATAAGATGTACTACACTGTTAGCTCTTAACAACCATAAGATGTACTACACTGTTAGCTCTTAACAACCTTAAGATGTACTACACTGTTAGCTCTTAACAACCATAAGATGTACTACACTGTTAGCTCTTAACAACCTTAAGATGTACTACACTGTTAGCTCTTAACAACCTTAAGATGTACTACACTGTTAGCTCTTAACAACCTTAAGATGTACTACACTGTTAGCTCTTAACAACCTTAAGATGTACTACATTGTTAGCTCTTAACAACCTTAAGATGCACTACATTGTTAGCTCTTAACAACCTTAAGATGTACTACACTGTTAGCTCTTAACAACCTTAAGGTGTACTACACTGTTAGCTCTTAACAACCTTAAGATGCACTACATTGTTAGCTCTTAACAACCTTAAGATGCACTACATTGTTAGCTCTTAACAACCTTAAGATGCACTACATTGTTAGCTCTTAACAACCTTAAGGTGTACTACACTGTTAGCTCTTAACAACCTTAAGATGAACTACATTGTTAGCTCTCAACAACCTGAACTACACAAATAACAGCAATCTTAGAAGTTAAATAAACGAGTCAGGTGTACAAGCATACTCAATAACACTAGATATTAGATATTATTGTGCAAATAGAATCGTGGGTGAATGGACAAACCGGGAAACTTTGAATAGAATGTAAACAAGGAATAGATACAAATAATCTCACGAACAGACAGATGAGACGAGGAGGTGGAGTAGCAATATTTGTCATAATTTTTTTTAACTAACATCAAAGACGAATCAAAACTGTCCCGCTACCATAAACTATTTGGTTACACTTACATTAAAATATAAATAGTGAAATAGAAGAAGTTATATATCAGTCACCAAACTTCGACCGAGAGGAAGAAAATCATATATGGGAAGAATATTTGGGTCCAACAGTCTTCCATTTTAGATGACTGATTTTAGTAGAATAAACCGGAATAACAAAACATGGAATGCTGAAACAGAAGATTTTTAGAACGTAGGACGGGTGATTTTAGAACCTAGATTTTTAGGACGGGGACCTAGCGGTGGGTGACGTGACGGGGGCCAAGCGGTGGGTGATGTGACGGGCCAAGCGATGGTGACGTGACGGGGCCAAGCGGTGGGTGACGTGACGGGGGCCAAG
>WNGS01168871.1:4044-16400 GCA_020271785.1 Procambarus virginalis
CTTGCCTTCGTCAGTCCACTTTTTCATTACCATATTTGAAGTTAATTCTAATGCCCAGCTTCCTGGTTTGGTATTATGCTTCCATTTGGTCCATTACACTTTATTCAGTTTATCTTTGTCTCTCTTCACGAGTATAATTCTCTGTGTCGGGAACATGTCTCCTACTGTTTCTTCTCCTGTAAAGTGATTTGATGATCATTTCGTTTAGTTTTCTCGTGCAGCTCATGTATTATTTCTGAGATCAGTTCCGTAGCAAATCTGTGAAGCTTTTATAGCTTCATTCTGGGCTTACGGAGTAGAAAATTTCATATTAGCGCTACTTACTCAAAAACAGGTCTGACATAGGTGATATACATCGTTCTGAATGACACTATCTCCATTTTCCTGTTGACATCAAAATGCGTTAGTATTTTTTGCTATACACAGTATAAAATGGACCAGAAATCTAACCCATCTTGCCCCCAGACTTCCCAGCTTATGATAGACGAAGTGATAGTGGCAAACTAGACATATTACCATTGACAATTACAATAACAATACAATGACAATAACCACCACCAGTGGTGGTTATTGTCAACGTCAAGCAGGTCAAGCAGCTGATCTGCTCCAACCCCAACATGGAGAATTCATCATACGCTGATGATGATGTCTCGCAAATAGTATTGCGAGCACGACCATCAAAGTCGCTACTAGCCAACAAGACCAAGGCAGCAATTGAATTCATAAACAACTTTGAAACCAATTAAAAATAAGTACAAAACATTCCAGGAAATACGCATTACAAAAACAAACCCAAACCCAATAATCTTTGACAACCGCCCGATTCAATATACGGATGCAGGAAGAATCCTGGAACTCGAGATTAATGGAATAGGAATTAAAATTCATATAAAGAACAAAATAAACAAAGCAAAAACAGCCTTAGGAAAAGCGAGATTCCGAAGCTTCGGTACGACACACAGCTACACCTATACAAGGCTGGAGTCCAGCCGCATCTCGAGTACGTATCCCCCCGGTACCACTACACTTAACAGAAAACCATCATGCAAACCTACAAGCAGTGTAGAACAAGACGCTAAGAAGAGCACCAAATCACCGTGCTTTTTTACCACAGGGTAAAAAAAATACCCTGAAGGCGAACATGCACACTGGCATCTGTGTATATATATGACTGCTTCACAGTATTCACCTACATATATATACTGACATTCACGTGAAGAACCTCTCACACACACTCACAGTTCCCTGACAAGAGAGAGCAAGTATGTATCACGTATGACAAGTATGCATGCATGTAAGAGCAAGCTTGGCTGGAAAAAACACACATTGTATGAGCAAAACGGACAGCCCGCCTGGTGTGAGCGAGGCGGACAGGCCGCCTGGTGTGAGCGAGGCGGACAGCCCGCCTGGTGTCAGCTTGGCGGACAGCCCGCCTGGTGTGAGCGAGGCGGACAGGCCGCCTGGTGTGAGCGAGGCGGACAGCCCGCCTGGTGTCAGCTTGGCGGACAGCCCGCCTGGTGTCAGCTAGGCGGACAGCCCGCCTGGTGTGAGCGAGGCGGACAGCCCGCCTGGTGTGAGCGAGGCGGACAGCCCGCCTGGTGTCAGCTTGGCGGACAGCCCGCCTGGTGTCAGCTAGGCGGACAGCCCGCCTGGTGTCAGCTAGGCGGACAGCCCGCCTGGTGCGAGCGAGGCGGACAGCCCGCCTGGTGCGAGCGAGGTGGACAGCCTAGACAGCCCGCCTGCTATCGTAATTCACACTATATCCCATTTCTAAAGTTTCTCTTTACCTGTGCCTCTCCATCTTTTTCAAAATATAATTTTATTTAATATCAAATGCTTATTTATACTATTGGTTTCTGATGTTTATGTATCTTCTGTCCACTTGAGTTATGCAGTCACCAGAGCTATAAAGTAACCTCGATATGTACCCGATGTTATGTTCCCGAAGGTGCATATTGACCGTCAGGTATTGGATCCATACATCTTTTTAATTAAAAAATCTCTTTCACTCAGGTAATAATATTCTCGTGCCTCATTCTGGTGGCTTCAGCGCTTCCTCAGAACTACCGAGCCAAGCCCCCTGGATACTCGGCGGGCGCTGGCCACCCGGGCTCCGGAGCCTACAACCCACAGGCACACATTGAGAGCAAAACAGACACGAAGTCTGCCAACCAGTATCATTCCGCCGTAGAGTACCAGAACCCTGGGGCAGCTGGAGGCTACCACAACACCCAATCTGCAGGTTACCAAAATGGCGCAGGAGGAGGGGGCTATCAGAACCCTGCTGCAGGTCACCAATCCCCGGCACCTGTAGCCTATCAAGACCCTGCATACCAAGGGTATGATCAGGGCTCGGGAGCCGGAGGGTACCAGAGCCTCGAGTCTCCTGGGTACAGAGTAGGCGGAGGTATACTCTTCGGTGGTCTCTCTGCTGAAGACCAGAAGAAGATCGCGGCCCACGAGCACGACGGCACCACCTTCCACGGCCCCAGTCAGGTAACTCATCCACCTCATTATTAGTCTATGGGCTTTATTTTTAAATCTTTGTATAATGCAGCTTTAAAAGTCTACGCGAGCCAGACACACACACAAACACACACACACACACACACACACACACACACACACACACACACACACACACACACACACATATATATATATATATATATATATATATATATATATATATATATATATATATATATATATATATATATATACTTACATATATATAATTTGTTACAATTGTGCTCGCTTCATCTCGGCCTATGAGTGATATTAACCTCATCACCAATCTGGTCTCCCACAGCCACACACGTTCGGTTACACCGTCGAGGACTCTTACTACGGGAACCAGCACGCCCACAACGAGTACTCCGACGGGAAGACGACTAAGGGATCATACCGGGTCCTGCTCCCTGACGGCCGCACGCAAGTTGTCACTTACTCGGCCGACGCGAAGAGCGGCTTCATGGCTCAAGTCTCTTACGAAGGCAAGGCCAAGCCCTACCAACACCAACCCGAGAAGGCCGCCCCTGGACATCAGCAGCCACACGCCTCAAGTCATGCTCCGTCCTACAACCCCCAGCAGCAGGCGCCCGCGTACCAGCAAGCCCAGTACCGGCCCGCCGCCTAGTGGCGCCCGCTCTACCCTCTGCTCCCACCTGTTGTTGTGTGTTTTGTTATGTTTTAGTGTTTTAGGTGTATGAGAACGGCTTCCGCCCCGTGATTTATGTCACGACAAATTATATGATATAAACAATATTACGAACTTTAGTCTTTAATTATATTCCTCGGTATGTAAATAAAAATAATTCCAAACCAAATTTAAGAAATGGTATTTAGTAATTTCTTGAATGTGGATCATCTCATAACCTTTGAGCTGATCTAAAGTTTGTCATACTTCAAATTATTTGTTTGTTAATTTATTTAATATTAAATCGATGGCGAGAGCAAGAAGATATTGGTAACCCAGTAGGAAACCCATGATGCTTGCACCAGGAGCCACGTGTCATGTGTTCTCATTCCCTCGCAGGGGAAAGAACACATAACATGTACTTTGTGAAAGCATAATTTCTTTGTTACGGCTTGAGCAAAAAGTTCAAAATGCAATGGTGCCACAGTTGACAACTTAATGTCGAAACCTTAACAAATAGTTCATAGCATTGTTGAAACATTTGGCAAATAATATCATTATCGCTAACTCACTGGGAGGTTTCCAGCATTGGGTTGGAAATGATAATAATTTGATATAGGTAGAATATATATATATATATATATATATATATAATATATATATATATATATATATAAACACTGGTTTTCAAAGGAACAATACGCCTTCTGGCTCCGGTTAGTTACACACCACGGGTTATACTCGGGTTTACACACCACGGGTTATACTCGGGTTTACACACCACGGGTTATACTCGGGTTTACACACCACGGGTTATACACGGGTTTACACACCACGAGTTATACTTGGGTTTACACACCACGAGTTATACTCGGGTTTACACACCACGGGTTAAACTCGGGTTTACACACCACGGGTTATACTCGGGTTTACACACCCCGGGTTATACTCGGGTTTACACACCACGGGTTATACTCGGGTTTACACACCACGGGTTATACACGGGTTTACACACCACGGGTTATACTCGGGTTTACACACCACGGGTTATACTCGGGTTTACACACCACGGGTTATACTCGGGTTTACACACCACGGGTTATACCCGGGTTTACACACCACGGGTTATACCCGGGTTTACACACCACGGGTTATACACGGGTTTACACACCACGGGTTATACTCGGGTTTACACACCACGGGTTATACTCGAGTTTACACACCACGGGTTATACTCGGGTTTACACACCACGGGTTATACTTGGGTTTACACACCAGGGTTATACTCGAGTTTACACACCACGGGTTATACTCGGGTTTACACACCACGGGTTATACACGGGTTTACATACCACGGGTTATACACGGGTTTACACACCACGGGTTATACTCGGGTTACACGCCACGGTTTACACACCACAGGTTATACTCGGGTTTATACACCACGGGTTATACACGGGTTTACACACCACGGGTTATACTCGGGTTCACACGCCACGGGTTTACACACCACGGGTTATACTCGGGTTCACACGCCACGGGTTTACACACCACGGGTTATACTCGGGTTTACACACCACGGGTTTACACACCACGGTTATACTCGGGTTTACACACCACGGGTTATACTCGGTTTACACACCACGAGTTTTACTCGGGTTTACACACCACGGGTTATACTCGGGTTTACACACCACGGGTTATACACGGGTTTACACACTACGGGTTATACACAGGTTTACACACCACGGGTTATACTCGGGTTTACGCACCACGGGTTAAACTCGGGTTTACTTACCACGGGTTATACTCGGGTTTACACACCACGGGTTATACTCGGGTTTACACACCACGGGTTATACTCGGGTTTACACACCACGGGTTATACTCGGTTTACACACCACGGGTTTACACACCACGGGGTATACACACCACGGGTTATACACACCACGGGTTATACACACCACGGGTTTACACACCACGGGTTATACTCGGGTTTACACACCACGGGTTATACTCGGGTTTACACACCACGGGTTATACTCGGGTTTACACACCACGGGTTATACACGGTTTACACACCACGGGGTTATACACGGGTTTACACACACCACGGGGTTACACACCACGGGTTATACACGGGTTTACACACCACGGCTTTACACACCACGGGTTATACACGGGTTTACACACCACGGGTTATACACGGGTTTACACACCACGGGTTATACACGGGTTACACACCACGGGTTACACACCACGGGGTTATACACGGGTTTACACACCACGGGTTTACACACCACGGGTTATACACGCCTCACACAACCCGTCCTCGACTCAAGTCCATTACATTCAGCGGTCAACCCCACAGACGCATTCATAAATTTTAACATGCTGTTCATTCAAAACGGGAATTTCTCAAGTATAAATTAATAAGATAATATATTAGCATATTGTGTATATATAGGCATAGGATAGGTTAGGTCAGGTGTTTAGGTTCTGTTGGCGATTATTTGTATTTGTAGTACGTGGGTGAAGCATTTATAGCATTGCGATTCGAACAAAATTCGTCAGTGAAGCACTTGATCCGGATATGTTCGAACGTCAGCAGTTGTGAGTCGTGCAGCCCGTCCTCCAAACAAAGATCCAAAAGTGATTCCATGCACCCGCCAAACCCCTTGTTTATGAATGAAAAACGGTTTACACACGACTCATAACCGATTTCGTTCGAACACTTCCGGAACAAGTGCTTCACTGACGAATTTTGTTCGAACCACAACGCTGTAAATGCTTCACCCGGGTACTTTAAATACAAATAATCACCAGAACCTAAATACCCACCTATGCCTAATGATTCATTGAACATTAATATGCAATAATATTAACTTATATATAAGAAGAAACCTATTTTTAATACACATTACGTTAAAATTGATGAACGGGCGAAGAGGGGGGGTCCGCCGATTTAACATACTGTCTAGGAAGTGTGGGGTGGAAGTGCACAGCTCGTGCAGCCTGTAAAAAGATCCAAGCTCGTTAACCCAACTCTGTTAACTCTGTTTATGAATGAAAAGCGGTTTCACCCGACTCGCAACTGATGACATCCGAACACTTCCGGAATAAGTGCTTCGGTCACGTCCTCTGTTCGAACCACAATTCTATAAATGCTTTATCTGCAAGAAAAATGACAGGTTGGATAACAAGAACCTTTCACACTAGAGATGCTATACCGATGATGATACTTTTCAAGACGCTAGTGCTCTCTAGAGTGGAGTACTGCTGCACAATGACAGCCCCTTTCAAAGCTGGAGAAATTGCTGACCTGGAGAGCGTGCAGAGATCCTTTACTGCTAGAATCCACTCAATAAAACATCTAAACTATTGGGACCGACTAAAATGCCCAAATCTGTATTCTCTTGAGCGCAGGCGGGAGAGATACATAATAATTTAAACATGGAAAATAGTAGAGGGGCTGGTCCCAAACCTGCACACAGAAATAACATCACATGAGACCAGAAGACATGGCAGGATGTGCAGAATACCCCCGTTGAAGAACAGAGGTGCAACAGGTACTCAGAGAGAACTCTATCAACATGAGAGGCCCGAGACTGTTCAACACGCTTCCACTACACATAAGGGGCATAACTGGCCGACACCTCACAGTGTTCAAGAGAGAACTTGACAAACACCTCCAAAGGATACCTGATCAACCAGGATGTGACTCATACGTCAGGCTGCGAGCAGCCGCATCCAACAGCCTGGTTGACCAGTCCAGGAACAAGGAGGCCTGGTCGACGACCGAGCCGCGGGGACGCTGAGCCCCAAAATCAACTCAAGGTAACCCACGTACTTCAAATACAAATAATCGTCAACAGAACCTAAACACCTAACTTAACCTACACCTAACTATACATAGAATTTGTATGTATAATAATATTAATTTATATACGAGAACAAACCAATTTTCAATACACAGTATGTTACAATTGACGAATGCATCTGGGAAGGACGGCCGCTGCTTCCCTGTACTCTTATATTTGTTTGTAAACAAGTTTATACACTTTTATCATTATTAGCTTTCAAAGATATGAGCTTAGCAGTTTCAGACTTTCATTAAGCCAAGGCTAAGGATGTTGAGATACGGGGTCAGATAGTAGAATATTCATCTTTTCTTTCTTACTGGTGAAGTGTTTGGGTGATCTATTGTAAGTTTATTTTTTACATTTTGTCCGAAACGCTATGCACGCTAGTGACTTACAAGAATGTAAATTCAACTTAATTTCTATGTTCTTTGTTAACTCCCAATGTACCTTCTTATATATAAATAAATCAATCAATCAATTTATTGCTACTCGAGACAAACAACCTCTCAACATTTCCTCTGATGGTGGAAACACTAACAGGCACTACGCATCAACACCCTTCCCTCATACATTTTTTTCATATAAATGAGAATGTACAATTTAAACAGGAAAAAAACATGGGCGCCTAGGCACCAACACGAAGACAAATAAGCTGCGAACAGCACATGAAAACCACAAAACAACACAATAAGAAAACACCGAAACAGAATACTACTACTAAAGACATACATAACACATAATGGTTTCATAAGAAAGACAAACAAAAATACCGACTCTGAAGGAACCAGGCAAAATACCGGATCGGATTGGGCACAAAACAGGAGAACAAGACCCCAAGGACAGAAGCACAAAGGAGACATGCCAACGGCAACAGTAAACATAAAACCGGCACCGAACCACCGGAACAGTTCAAGCACCGCAGATAACTACAGCACAACAAAAGCAAAGAAACGTGAACCATAATCAACTTACAATACACAAATTAATAGGAAGTAACATCCCCATACTTACCAGGGAACTGCCAAGGAGGAAATTTCACAGGAAAGGCATTCCACAGTGGCCACTGCTCTTCAGACGAGGAAACACCATCTCGCGATCGATGCGGGCGATTCACAGTCACAGGGAAAAACATCTCGGGAGCTCCTCCACGGGGGGCGGCGGTACAGAGGTTGGCTGCACATGAGGCGGCAGCACAACGGGCACCTGCACAGGGGGCGGGAGCACAGAAGGCGGCTGCTCAAGGGGCAAAAGCACAGGAGACGAAGGCAGTCACACAGAGGTTGACTGCACGCGGACGGTAGGACAGGAAGGGGGGGGGGGGGGCAAGCGTCCATCTTCAAAACAATGACTAGGTCACAGGCCACACCAACGCCCACATCGGGGCACCACCCCCACGCCGGGGAACAAAAATACGGGACGCGGGCAAGGGCCCAGAAGCGGAACCAAGGACCCTGTACCAGCCCCCTCCCCCACGACAGAGGCACCAGCCACCAACACGGCCTCGCCACGAGCCGGGCCACACCAGCCCCCTGTACACCACATCGTTATCCAACCCGGCACAGAAGAAGCGCTCCCGGAGTCCCTCACGTCGGCCCAGGCCACTGCACAAGAGGGGGGGGGGGGGACACTTTGCGCCCAGCTCGAACACTTGGAGACCGGGCGAGAGTCGTCGGAACTGTCATTAACCCCAGGAGGCACACCGCAGTAGAACCACCGGGCGGCCGCTCAACACCACGCGTCACACGATCTCGGAAAACCGCAGCCTCAACGGCGGGGTAACAGGATCGCACACTACTGGAGACAGCTCCATGTGCACATTCACAAGAACTTGCTCCGAAGATACTCCTTCCGTAGACGAGGCAGGCTGGGACGGAGGCAGGGAAGCCGGTGATGAGGGCAGAACCACACAGTCCACGGGCTCGACACCCACCGCGCTAGCCGGGCGGGCCACAGATACTGGGGCCACCACCAGGTCATCCGAAGAGCGTGGACAACACCAACACGACATCACACGGATACGATCAGGACCACCTCAACTGCAGAGTAGAACGCGGGTGAATTCCAGCCCAATCGTATCCCTCCGCTCACAGGGAACAAGGGCGCCGCCATACCCCGGCCGACAAGGGCCCCAAGTCCCTGCTTACAAGCACGAACAGTCACTAGCCGACACACCAGGAGCTCACAGCAACATGTCCACCGCCATGTGACCAGGCGCCAACCCTCAAGTCAGATAGAGGGTTTTCAAGCGCCATCAGCCTCAAGTCATTCATCTTTTCTTTCTTACTAGTAAAATTTTGGGTAATCTACTCCAAATTTATTTCTACTCGGGAGAAACAACCTCAACATTTCCTCAGATGGTGAACACTAAACAGACTCTACGGATCAACACGCTTCCCTCTCACATGAACGAAATAGTAATTATATGGGTCAATTTAGTGGTTCATCATCTGCTTAAAACAAAGGATGCACAGGTTTTACGAGTCTGCAAATGGTGGGCGAACACCCCACAGTACATGAACTCACATGGTAATCGTACACGCACTGTGCATTCTCACACTCTGACACTGAAGGTCACTGTGACCTTCAGTGTCACCTGAGAGCAAACGATGGTTACAATCACCTGTCATAAAATGTACACTAACAGCCCTGACTCAACAATACCAGTAACCACCAAGTGGAACTATTTGCCCAGAATAATAATATATATATTTTATATAAAATATAAAAAGTACTTGGTCGCATTAAGTACTTTTCCGGCAGTAAGATTTAACAGAGGCTTTATCATACTGTATTGAAAATTTCATATGATAGTTTACTTACAATATGTCGGATTAATCGACTTGTTATTATGTGAAGTTTTATTTTAACACACCATAATGACTAAGAAACTTACAAAATTAATAATGTAAATGACAAGACATATATATATATATATATATATATATATAAAACTGCAGGTATGTTGACGACATTTTTACACGGTACCTGATGTCAGACATCTGCAGGAGCTGAAGGAAGCATTTGAGCAGAATTCCGTGTCGCATTTCACTTGCGAGATGGAGAAGGTGGGGAACTACCCTTTCTAGATGTAACAGTCATGGAAAGGAGCGGGAGGTTTCCACACTGCAGTCTACACTAAGGAAACAAACATAGGAATGTGCCTCAATGCCAACAGTGACTGCCCAGACAGGTACAAGAGGAGTGTGTTAACGCTTATGTCGACCATGCTCTCAGCCACAGCTCAGGATGGAAGCAAGTCGATGAAGAAACTCTGTAGGGTAAGGCAGGTGTAACGGGGGGGGGGGGAGGAATGAAAAGTGGGTAAGTAAGAAGTGAGTAGGAGAAGTAGAAGAGGTAGAAGGGTAGATAGTAGAGTAGAAAAGGCTGATAGTAGAAGTAGGAAATGATAGTAGGTAGATAGTAGAAGAAGAAATTAGAAAATAGAAAATGCTGCCACCATCCATTCTAGTCATATACATACAAGACAAGGAATGGAACTTGTCTGTATCAACATAATACCCTCCAAGATGTTTCAAGAGGTATGCTCCCTCTGTATCATGACTCATTCAAATTCTAGGGAACAAAGTTAAACACACTTTAAATAATAACTTCACTTATATTTCACATGAAAATGTATCATCATTTAAGCAATTAAAAATGTTGAAAATATATCTATGTAAAGTGAGTCATCATCCAAGAATTAGAGAACCCTACAACTCGACTGCCCCTGATCATCACACAACACCTGTTAGTGAACACGACAAAGTCCCTCAATGTTCAACTCACCAAGTGTCTTGAGTTTCCGTGGAATAGAGAGGGGGGGGGGGGTCTGTAGTTGACAGAGACTGTCCCGCCCCCGCCGGCAGACCGCCTGTCTGGACGCTGGCCGCTGCTGTCTGTTCTTCTGTCTATGGCTCTGCTTCTGCTGTCCTTCTCCTGATCTGAATCGATATCTCTCCGAGTATATATTGGGAAACCTAGTGGCTAACTCCGCCCACAAGTTAGATAGCCTCCGGCACTCTACCAAGCCACTCCTTAAACGTCGGCATGTTTGAAGGCTACCCGGCTCAATTATAAGATTAGCGAGAGCCAGGTGAGATTCGCCTGGCTGACCTCAGGTCACTTGGTTGTCAATTAACACTAGAGGGGTGAGATCTAGGCCAGACAAGTTGGCGTCTGCAAATCCTGTCTGTGACTCATATCTCCATGTATGTATTAAATCAAAATAAACCAAACACCTTTACAGTGTTACACAGGTCCTAGTCAACAACGGCTTCACCAATGGTTTCGTTGAAGACATCATAAGAAGGAAGGTGAAACGCCATGCAACCTCTGAAGAGACAACTAACACAACACCTGTACCCCCTATTAGACTATTTTACAGGAACTTCTTTCCACAGATCATAAAAGGGAGGAAAGGGTCCTGAAAGATATTGTTAATAGAAACGTTATCCCTACAGACAAAAACCAGAAGATACAATTGACGATTTACTATAAAACCAGAAAACTGCCCACCTACTCATGAGAAACTCTCCAGACACAAAGCAGAACGCTTTGAAAGAGACCAATGTCGTCTATGCCTTCAAATGCCCACTTGGGGACTGTAAGCCTCAAAGAACTCAGTATATAGGCAAGACAACAACATCTCCTTCCAGGCGATTAACGATGCATAAGCAACAGGGCTCTATCAAGGAACATATAATCTCTTCCACAAACCAGACCATCACCAGAAAAAGTATTACAAAAAACACGGAAATCATCGATAGATACGGCGATAGCAGGCGGCTTGATATCTGCGAGGCACTATACATTAAGAAGTCAACACAGCAATCAACAGCCAATTAACGCACAATTATATTCTACCAACTTCAAGACTCCGCTCCAAAATAGAAGCATGAAGAATATGGGCCAATAGGCCCTCTGCAGTTACTTCTATTCTCCCTTTAGCTTATACCCATGTTTCGTGTTCTGTGTTGTGTTGAAAGTTTGTTTTCACCTTATCCAAAACTATTGTAACATATCACCTCACCCAAATGCAGGTATAAAAAATCAAAGCTGTTTAAACCCTGTTCAGTTATAGTTGTGTGTGTATAAACTAAAGTATTTGAAAATGTCATAAGTTTTACGAAACGCGCTCAAGTGTCGCTTCAGACTAGAAATAAAAATGAATTTTGCAGAACTGATTTTTCAGTTACCCATCAACAGTGAAAAAGATATAAGAACATTGAGAAAATTCGTGTTAGAATTATTAATCTTATATATATATATATATATATATATATATATATATATATGTCGTACCTAGTAGCCAGAACTCACTTTTGGCCTACTATGCAAGGCCCGATTTGCCTAAT
>WNGS01168871.1:43091-66096 GCA_020271785.1 Procambarus virginalis
TATAAGAATCAAGACGACAGATGAAGATAGACAGAGATTACGGACGACCTGAACAAAGGAGGAATGGTCTAGAAAATGGCTACTAACGTTCAACTCAGGAAAGTGTAAAGTAATGAAATTAGGCAAAGGGAGCAGAAGGCTGAACACAAAGTACCATCTGGGATGTGAAATCCTGCAGGAGTCAATTAGAGAGAAAGATCTGGGAATTGATATCACACCGAACCTGTCCCAGAGGCCCACATGAAAAGGATATCATCAGGGGCATATGCTAGATTGGCCAATATAAGAACTGCCTTTAGAAACTTGTGTAAGGAATCGTTCATGACTTGTATACCACCTATGTCAGACCAAACCTGGAATATGCCGCTCCAGCTTAGAGTCCATACCTAGTTAAACACAAGACAAGGCTAGAGAAGATTCAGAGGTATGGCACCAGTCTAGTCCCTGAGGTATGAGCTACGAGGAAAAGCTACGGGAGCCGAACCTCACGTCTCTGGAATGCAGAAGAAAGGAGGAGACATGATAACCACCTACAAAATCTCAAGGGAATTGACATGGTGGACAAAGACAAACTCTTTAGCACGGGTGGAACACGAACAAGGGGACACGGTGGAAACCTAGTACACAAATGAGCCACAGAGATATTAGATATTTTTCAGTGTCAGAGTAGTTAACAAATGGAATGCATTAAGCAGTGATGTGGTGGACGCCGACTCTATACACAGATTCAAGTGTAGATATGATAGAGCCCAGTAGGCTCAGGAATCTGTACACCAGTTGATGACAGTTGAGAGGCAGGACCGAAGAGCCAAACCTCAACCCCCGCAAGCACAACTCTGTATTCACCTAGTTGTGCTTCCGGGGGTTAAACTCTGCTCTTTCGGCCCGCCTCTCAACTGTCAATCAACTTTTACTAACTACTCAGGAACTATGTAAGAATCATTCAGAATCTTGTATACCACATATGTAAGACCAATCCTGGAGTATGCGGCCCCAGCATGGAGCCTGTACCTTGTCATGCACAAGGCGAAGCTTGAAATATTCAGAGGTATGGCACTAGGCTAGTCCCAGAACTAGAGGCATGAGTTACGAGGAAAGGCTGCGGGAAATGCATCTCACGACATCCTTCCTGCGAAGATAGAAGAGTAAGGGGAGACATGATCACGACCTACAAAATTATCAGAGGAATTGACAGAGCAGATAAGAATAAGCTGTTTAACACGGGTGGTACGCGAACAAGGGGACACAGGTGGAAACTGAGCCCAAATGCGCTACAGGGACGTTAGAAAGAACTTTTTCAGTGTCAGAGTAGTTAACAGATGGAATGCATTAGGCAATGATGTGGTGGAGGCTGACTCGATACACAGTTTCAAATGTAGATATGATAGAGCCCAGTAGGCTCAGGAATCTGTACATCAGTTGATTGACAGTTGATAGCGGGACCAAAGAGCCAGAGCTCAACCCCCGCAAGCACAATTAGGTGAGTACTTTGAGCTCTATAATTACTTAATACACTCAGGAATATTGGAAAATATTCTAGTGCTGTACCCAAATTTTGTTAGTTGAGGCTAATAGATCAGTCTGACATTTCATGTTCTCTCCTGATTTTTAGCCAGAGTTGATTTGCTTTTGTATTGAGGCTGGTATTTTCTCCCCTGATTCCATGTATGACTAACCATCATGTGAGATGGGAATATTAGATGAACTTATCGCCAGTTGTTTATCTACACTGTGTAATATTTCATATAGAACTGGGTATAAGCACATTGCTGTGTATGCCTAAGCTTGCCAATGAAAATTAAAAAAAACAAATGTTTATGGTCTACATCGAAACGGATGAACCACAATTTGCACGTGGTTCATTAAATCTAGAAACACACTGGTTCCCATAATACAAAGGACCAATATGTTTTTGGTCCTTTGAACCTATATCCTGATTAGGATCAATTAAATAAATAATCAGTGCAAATCAATAATCAAATAATTTAACAAATAATTAGCAGTATAAACACACTGCTAATTTATAAATTCTCAACTTCAGTGCACGCATAGTGTTACTGAAAATTATACTATTATTGCTCCAAGTCTTAAAACAGGTAATATTGGAGCTAAATAAATAAATAATTTAAATAAATACGGTACATAGCATAACTACGCATCACTAAAATTAACGCGTCATTTTCGTATTTTTTATCCATAGAAACTAGGTGGTATTTTATTTCTGCAGAGTTGACGCACAAATTAAATTCAGCGAAACTGTGGCTGAAACTAAACTTTGACGTAAGTTTGTACAATAAATGTGTGGTATTAATTTCACGTAAAGGTCACTAACAAATTAATAAATTACAATTAAATGTCAGAGGTTGATGAAAGGTTTCCAATACTAAAATTATTCATATATTTCTCTAAATAAGAGAATCATTTAATATAAAATTATAAAAACCAGACAAAATATTACACTTTGCTTTTACTGCACAATATTATATTTAATTTACTGGAGTTAACCTTTATATAGGGTACGATATTATTAGGGTAGTGTTGAACTAAGCAATGATCAACCTAGTCTCATCAATTTAATCGTGCAGACCCAATATATCGTGGGACCAATGACGTTACGAGTTGTGTTGTACATATACTTATATTATTCTATATTATATCCATTTATATTCAACAGTAATTATTGCAGCAAGTCTCCTGCAGGTTAAGTTGGACACGCAGCTCAGGCGTGAATAAGAATTCCACTCAGGCATTCTTAAGGCGCCAGGCGGGCTGTGGGGAGGTGGAAGAGTGGCGTTCCACACAACTATTCCACACCATGTTCAAAATGTGAGATTCGCTTGTTGGCCGCCAGGGGGCCAAGACGCGCTCGCTTGACCTGCCAGGTGCTACCTAGAGTTGCGAGGGGGCGGGTGTGGTTTGGCGTGTCGGCGCCATGGCCCCCCCCCCCTGTGGTGCATGCCCAGTCAATCGGCCTTGAGTTTTCTGCTCGGGCGGGATATCCCGAGGTGGGCTTGGTGCTGTGTGACATGCTGCGGGTCCCTGTGGGGAATGTCTATGGTGCTGAGCTGGTGTCTGCCCGTCGAGTGGTTGTTAAACTAACAACAGAGGTGGTGTATAGGGCGTTTTTACGTCGGTACGAAGGGCGGACCTTGCCCCTGCCCGAAGGCGCGGGCACTGTGACTGTCTCCGATCGCAGTGGTGCCATCACGTATGTCAGCGTGCATGGGGCGCCCCTGGAATTTCCGGAGGGACTGCTGAGGCGCTATTTCGGCCAGTTTGGGGCTGACGTCAGTGTGCGGTTGCACCTGCTCTCCTCGGGTCCGCTCAAGGGTGTGCGGTCCAATATTCGCACCCTAGGAATGAGGCTGCAGGCGGAGAGTTGCGTGGTGACCACCGGCCAGGTCGGACGCTCCTGAGGTCTCTCCGCACTGGCTAGTGTTTACGTTGGGTGATTGCTGGTTTGCCCTGCTGGTGGTGGTCTGCCACTGACAGGGTGACGTTTGCTTAGCCATGGGGACTTCTCGCCCCCCAGTGAAGAGGACATTGTCGGCTGGTCTGGCGTTTACGGTACCAGTAGACCATCCATTGGTTGGTGTCGCCCTGGTGGACGTGCTTCATGTGCAGCTGTCGGACCTGGTGGGCATCCAGCTGCTTCAGGGCAACCGTGCTGTGGTAAAGTTCCGCCTCCAGGCTGCCTTTCAGGCGTTTCTCGAGCGGTGTGAGGGGCGTGTTTACCCTCTCCCTGATACTGCTGGCTCCGTTAAGGTAGTGAATCTTAGTGTCACCTTGACGTCTGTGGCGGTGCATGGCGCCCCCTTCGAATTTCAGGACGACTTTTTGACCTCCTGTTTCGAACGGTTTGGGACAGTGTTAAGTGTTCGTTGGAACAAGGTCGTTGCCGGGCACTGTGTTGGTATGCTTGACGGCTCCCGCACCCTGACGATGTCGCTGAAGTGTAGTGTACCGTCGTCGATATCCGTGTTGGGATACACGCTCCACTGCCAGTATCGGGGTCAACCGCGCACCTGTTATCGGTGTGGTCACGAGGGTCATCTGGCTGCAGCGTGCGACGTGGGAGCAGCTGGTCGGGTGCATGTTTTTCGTGCGGAGGATTTCCCACCCTTGTTACTTCCGGACGGTTCTGAGGATGGAGTGGGTACTGTGCCTGCGGCGCCTGGTTGCCTGTCTGCTGCTCCGCCTGTTGAGGTGAATTCTACGGCCTGCACGACCCGTCTGGTGCCTGCTGTGGCCCCTGGGGATGTTGAGCCGGTGTGTGTGGGTGTTGGGCCGTCGCCTGAGCTGCGTGTTGTGCAGGATGTCCCGGTGGAGGTCCATGTCCCGCCTGTGGATGTGATACCGGCTCCCGGGAATACGGGTTCTGCTGTTTTAGAGGGGGTGCTTCGGCAGGGAGAGGTGCCTGCCGTGCCTGTGTGTGCTGACAACTGTAGTTCTGCTCTTTCCATCCCTTTGCAGAAGCGTGCGCGTCGGTGTTCTGAGGCTGTTTCCCAGGATGATGTGGACAGTGTGGGTGATGTGGCCTCTGTGGACTCTTCGGACAGTGCTGGTGTGACCTGTGTGGATGTGAAGATGGTGGCCGTGCCTGCGGCGGGGCCTGCTGGGCGTGGTGTGGTGCGACCTGTCTCGAAGCGTTCACGGCGGGCTCGGAGTGTGTCTCCCCCTCGTGGTGTGCCTTGGGAGGAGGTGGGGGAGTATGATGATCTGGCGCCCCCCTCCGAGGATGTTGGTGCTGTGCGAGACTCCGAGGATGTTGTGCTGTGACTCCGAAGTTGCTACCTGTGCCTCTCCTCCTGCGTCTCCTGCTGTTGGATCTCCGCAGTGGGGGGTTGTCCCTGATGATCGGGACCTCGTCGTGATGTTGCGGAAAGATGTGTGCCGGGGGGCCTCGGGTCCTGTGCCCGGTGGTGGGGTCGGTGCCGCGCCTGCATCCCCTGCTGTATCCCCTCCTTCCTTGCTCCGGTCTGGGGATTGCCTGGTTCCGTCTGCTGGAGTCGTGCCCTGTGAGGGTCCGGAGTTGGGCCCTTATCGAGATGCCCGGGTGCTTCCGATCCCGTGGTGCTCGTCCACTATCTGGGTGTCGCGGGTGAAGGAGTTTGTGTATCGGGTGCCGGATAGGATGTCTCAGCCGAGGGCGCTGCCTAGTGGCCGGCTGCCCGTTGACGAGCGGGTGATTTGGGAAGCGTACTGCTTGCGCTTTCCGATATACAAGTTTCCGGAGAAGTATTAGTTCCCGTCTTGCACACACTGCTAAGCTGTGCGTGGCTGCCACCGTGACCGCGACACCCCGCCCCCCGGTGCGGGGTGTCTCCCTCTAACGTTCGACTCAGTTTTCGCCGCCTCTCCTCTCTCTACGGCCCATCACATCTACCGCTTTTGACTTTCTTCTCATCCTAACCGTCAACGCATCTCCTTACGTCTGTCCTGGTGCAGTCATCGGGAGGGTTAACCCTTCATGCAAACTGCACCTATTCTCAAGAAGAAGAGGCTGCAGGCGGAGATTCCTTCTCAAGTGAGGCTTCTGGGGTGTTCGGTCCGAGTGTTTTATGCTCGCCAGCCCGTACGTGTTACCGTTGTGGCCTCTTGGGTCATCAGGCTGCTGGGTGCTCTGAACCTGCCGTCGCGCCCGTCAACCTCTCTGTGAGGAGGATTTCCCGCCGCTCCCTGTGGAGGAGGATTCGGTGGGTGTGGATGCCGCTTTGGCTGCTGCTGTACCCCTTGTGTCGCCTGAAGCGTCTCCTGCAGATGTCGCTCCTCCTCCTGAGGCTGTGTCGCCTGTTGCGGTTGCCTCTCAGGCGGCTGCATCGCCGTCGGGTGTTCATCCTGCCCCGGTTGCTGTCCTGGATGCTTCCGTGGTTCTTCCGGCTCCTGTATGCAAGGCTCCCCCGTCTTCCTGTTCTCCGTCTGTGGTGCCTGTCACAGCACCCTCGCCGTGTGCCCAGGATGTGCTGGGTGCTGGGGTCGCTGTGGTATCGCCTACTGTGCTCGACCTGGTTCCCCGTGTGGTTGAGGATGCTGCCGTCCTGCGGCGGGCGTCGGTTCGCCCGGCTTGTGTTGTCCGGGTCTCTGGGTTGACATCCGGCTCTGATGATGTGCGGCCGGTGCCCAAGCGTTCCCGGAGATCTGATTGGGCTGATGTGGGTGAATTCGATGATGGTGGATCTTTCAGTGACAGTGGTGAGGTTCCGTCCCATTCCTCGGTGGTCAACCCGTCCTCGCAATTCGTATAGTCAATATTGACTTATTAGTTATGTGCATAGGTGACATTCTAAACATAATAGTTTCCCTTGAAAAGCTTCACAGAAAACACCAACCTTACCTAACCTACTTAGTATTGTCGGGGTGCACGGTTCGGGTTAAAGCAACGGTAGACTGAATCTCCTCTCGAGGTGGTTGCTCTGATACTAACCCTTACTCACCGTCGTTCTACGGGTCTTCCCTCGATCCTCTAGGCTCCACTGCACGCCCCGGAGAGTACCCCCAGTCGATTTCACAACCGGCCTTAAGTTGTAAGATGAATGGAGACACAGATCGTTCCCTCAATCTGTGGCCCGCCCCGACACAGAACTCTCACACAGCCTTCAAGGTCGCCAACTGGTGTTTTTTAGGTGTCCAGTAACACTGCAGTGGTGAGGTGTAATTGTGGTAATTGTGGTAAGAGCAATTTCAAATAGTATGGTCTCAGGCAAGTCACTCTGTCTTACTTCCTTACACGGTCACAAGATCAATGGAGGGGATGATATCAAACACCAAAGAGTTTTGGTATTTTACTTAAAAGACAACGAGAAATATATATATGCATCAATGTATCAGGAACAAAGTATAACAGCTGCTCACTCCGCCGCAAATAATGACAAATAATCCGGAACGCACCAAATGGTAACACACGGCAACCCCTCGCGTCACCTGTCAAAGTCAGCTGACTCCGGGCCCTAGCACCCGTGAGAAAAGACTAGTACTTGTTTTCTAATTCTGTCACGATCCCCGTTCATTTAACTTTTCGCAAAACACTGTATTTAACATTCACATGGCATACTTATGATTTCACTGGCCTCACGATCAATATCTTATTCACACTGCACTCACAGTGACTTTTCACCGTACCAAAAGATTACTCTATTCTTAATAATATTTACTGTGAATGCACTCGCTTGATCACTGAACTCATCTTTACATCTATACTTTCTCTCAAAGACATATCACTGGCAATCACTTCACGTATATGATATTATTCAGTACACAGGCATGTACATAGATAAATCAGTAATCAAATTACAGGCATATATATATATATTATATATATATATATATATATATATATATATATATAATATATATATATATATATATATATATATATATATATATATGTCGTACCTAGTAGCCAGAACTCACTTTTTGGCCTACTATGCAAGGCCCGTTTTGCCTAATAAGCCAAGTTTTTCTGAATTAATATATTTCTCTAATTTTTTTCTTATGAAAGATAAACCTACCCATTTCATTATGTATGAGGTCAATTTTTTTTCATTGGAGTTAAAATTAACGTAGATATACGACCGAACCTAACCAACCCTACCTAACCTAACCTAACCTATCTTTATAGGTTAGGTTAGGTTAGGTAGCCGAAAAAGTTAGGTTAGGTTAGGTTAGGTAGGTTAGGTAGTCGAAAAACAATTAATTCATGAAAACTTGGCCTATTAGGCAAATCGGGCCTTGCATAGTAGGCTGACAAGTGCGTTCTGGCTACTAGGTACGACATATATATATATATATATATATATATATATATATATATATATATATATATATATATATATATATATATATATATATATAAATCATGGAGATCAATACACAGGCATTTATATCAATAAATCATAGAGATCAATACACAGGCATTATATCAATAAATCATGGAGATCAATACACAGGCATTTATATCAATAAATCATGGAGATCAATACACAGGCATTTATATAAATTCTGGGCTCATAGCCTAACACCAATATCTGGTTTACTACCAATATATATAATAATATATCACAGGAAATGAATTAGTCACAGTAAATTCTTAATGAATCCTGGTGCTTGCACACACCCACACATAGATATATATGTAAACTAATACTGTGAGTGCTCTGGGTAACCTCACCACACACTGTGCTCTCTGTGACTTAGACTCAAGTGAGACTTGCTCACGACATATAAATATTCTGACAAGTATCTATAGCTAACTAAAGGGGAAATGGGAGGGTAACTGTAAACACCTACTTTACCTATCCTAGGATGACAGTTGGGTGTGTAGCTCCTGGTCCAGGCTCTCGCCTTGTACACCCTCCAGAAACACAAGCCAACGCCTTAGGATTTTCGCGTCTCGCCGCTTTCTGTTACACTGCAGGTCCGTGCTTCCCCTACAGTACGTCGCCGGTTGAAGTCGGTCTCCTGGCCGTCAACTTTCCTCCCAACTACGGCAGCCAGCCTACGTCTCGGCGGTCGTCGTACGTTTCACAAATAGTCCCTTGTCACTGTACTCCCAGAGGAACTTCCTCTCACCACTACGAAGTCACTGTGAAGTTATCAGCCGTCCCAGACGATACTGCTTAAGCTCCACACGCACAGCACCTGACTTCAGAGCACTTGAAGCTCACTACACTGTCAATTCCCTCGTCGTCTAGGTATGTCACTAGGAATTGGGAAGACTTCTCGACGTGCTTGCATCCAACTGTTGACTCGTAGGTTCCACGAAGGTGGGGTTACTGTCAAACTTGACAGGATCGTCGATCCACGTNTGTCAGATGCCTGAGACAATCGAACACTATCTCCTTCACTGTTTCCGACATCATAGGACCAGAGTAAATTTATAACAAGTATTTATCGCCCTTTACCATCAAGCATATATTTGGAGGAGATGACCACTCGTTACAGGAAAAATATAAAATAGTCAAAGCACTGGCTAAATATCTCCAGACGACCAACAAATTGGGCCACATTTGACCTGTGCCGCATTTATATCACACGCTGCCAACAGCCAAACGCAGAAAACAACTGCCTGGCGTCAGCACCAAGCATCAGCTGACGCCATAAACAAAACATCCCGCCCTACGGTGCGTCAAGTCTACCTCTTTTAGTATCCACTGTTAGATTCTGTCAGGCCCAACAGCCTTTATAACACATTGTCAATGTGTTATACTAGGCCTAGGAATATTTAAGTTTGGTTTTTAGTTTTAGTTTTCCTACGCACTATACAGTGAACAGTATCAAATTCTTCTATTATCTAATTGCCCATTTCGCCAAATATATGTACGATGGTCGACATAGTTACAAAAAATATTATATATACAGGAGGATGGGTTGTTAAGTAAACCATAAGTACCCACAGTTGTAAGTGTCTCTGGCAGCTCAGCTTGTGTGGCGATGTAGATGACGTTAAGTGTAAAGTGTGCGGGCAAAGATTTTTGAAATTGTATGCACAAAATCTTTACAGAATATGTATTATATAGTTTTTTCTACTGACTAAAACAACACGCCCGAACAGGGACTCGAACCCTGGATCCTTAGGTTAAAAGCCTAATGCTCTACCGACTGAGCTATCCGGGCTTGGTCTATAACTAGGCGATGATTCAGAAAACTGCACTTGCTATTATTTACTCATTGCCTAATTGACCTTCCTTGAGTAAATTAGCAAAGTGAGTCAACAGGTTTCTAAAAGTTATACTGCCGCTATGTTCAAAACTCCGCTGCAAGTATTACTTCACTATAACTGAAGAGGGTGGACGGGATGGCAGGATGGGATGTCGCAGGTATGCAAATTAAATTGTACTACAAAACAACCTCCTCCGCAGTGAGTAGGATTTATGATTTTTGTGCCCTCTGTAATCCCTTTTTTTGCGCTACCGCTCACAGGATGGGAAAGGGGTGCCCAATAAACTAGCTACCATTCTCATTATCTTTCTTGTTGACAGGTATGTATGATACTCAAATGGTGGGGTATAGATTAAGAGTAATTAAAAAAATATCAGAGACAGGTAGATTGCACTTAAAAGGAATGTTCAGCTTAATGAGGATGTAGGAACTTTTGCTCAGCCATTTGTCATAAAAGGAGCGAGTCGGTATGTCGGCACCAGTCAATAGGGTGTTAACAGCACTAAATAATTTGTCTCTGAGCAATGCAGGGGATGTAGGGTCTCTCATGACTTTAGGGCAAAAGGTCGTGTTGACTTGCGTGATTCTCTCTAGTATGGTTGGAAACTTCGGTTCTTCCCTCATGTTGATGATTCTTGTGTATCTCGGGGCACCAAGAATTATCCTCATGTCTTCATCTTGTACTACTTTCAAGTTTGTCCAACACAGAGGCGGGGAAGTTAATTACGCGCAAAGCATTATAATCAACATGTGATTTAACAAACATCATATAGAATAATCTAACATATTTAATATTGATACCAATATTCTTACCAGTAAGTGTTTACAGTGGTTTTAATTTTTCTTTTAACCTACGGTGTAGATCGTTTACAATGTCACTGTTAATACCAACTCCAAGGTATTTGTGCTGCCCACACGTTTCTATGTTCTGGTTGTTGACCTTGAAAGTTACAGGGACATGAGTTTTCTCTTGGGGATGGAGAGCTCTGGATTTAGTTATAGAGATAACAAGACCACATTAAATGCGTTTAGCAGGAAATGAATCAAGTAGATCTTGCAGTCTAGTTTGGGTATTTGCAACAATGCCTATGTCATCGGCATAGTAGATGAGGACTTCGTCAGGTAGTGTGGGAATATCAATTGTTAATTTGTGCATCAGAACACTGAACAGTGTAGGGCTTAGCTGCACCCTGGGGTGTACCCTACTTAAAGGGTGTACAAAGTTTACTTTTGACGCCCTTGAAAAGGACTGAGGCAGTTCTGCTACTCAGGTAACCCCAGAGTCATGTCAACAGTTTTCCTTTAATTCCAAAAGAACCTAGTTGTTCTAAGATTATTTCTCTGCTGTATCAAAAGTAGTTTGGAGATCAATAAATGCCGCCTGAGAGCTTGGTCCCTCTCTGATAAAATATTCAGCAAAGCAAGTTTGTGTGATTCTTCCAGGAAGGAAACCATACAGGTTAGGAGCAAGGTGGGGCTTAATTTGAAACATTAGTCTGTCGAGTATAATCCTCTCAAGAACTTTACACATGCACGAAGTCAGAGAAATGGGTTTGAATTTTTGTGAATTAGGCATGGGTATGGGTACTATGAGTCCCTGTGTCCAGCGGTCAGGTAAGACACCCAGCCTTAGACTTTGATTAAACAACTTTAGCAAAGGGCTATTTGGCAGCTCGGCAAGTACTCTCATGGCGTTGTATGTGATGCCATCCTCTCCAGGAATAGGTAGCCTCACCTTTCTTGAGTGCATTTTTAATTTCAAAGGGGGTTATGCCATAGTTATCACCAGGCCCTATTTCACTACAGGCAATTTCAATATTGTAGTTACGATATATTTTGGTGCTAGCCAGATGGTGTTGTACATCTAGGGGCAGGCTGCTTATACTAACAGTGCTTGCATATTGTTGTAGCAGCATGTGGGCATAGTCTGCAGGTGAATGGTGATCAAGTTGACGACTGCTAAGATGAGAAATCATTTTAATTTTATTCCACATGTGGGATGAGCTCTCTAAATTCTCGGCTGGCCTTTAGAAATATGTTGAGGGTGTCAGTTGTTTTATGTGTTTTATACTGCTCAGCTA
The DNA here is from genome assembly GCA_020271785.1 of Procambarus virginalis. Classification (NCBI taxonomy): domain Eukaryota; kingdom Metazoa; phylum Arthropoda; class Malacostraca; order Decapoda; family Cambaridae; genus Procambarus; species Procambarus virginalis. The sequence continues at coordinate 54,830 of WNGS01168871.1, forward strand.
GGACGAGAACTCTGTCATGCAGGGGCTTAAGGCGTGAGTCGTGAGTCACCTCCGTCCCTTCCTCACTGTTTTGGGTCTTGTGGATTTTACAATATTGTAAATGTGCACGACTGCTCGTGCACATTCCGCGTTCCACCACAGTTTAAGTGGTTTGTTAAACCTATGTCCTGAGGTTTTTTTGAACATCTGAGTGGCTGCAGAATTTATGGCAGCGGTGATTGAAGAGAGTCGCGTGTTTGGATCTACATCTTCTGTATCTGGGAGACGGACAGCATCAGCCCATTTTTATTTATCTAGTTCTTAATGTTCCTCTTTGAAAACGTTAAGGGATGGGTTGGTGGCTGAGAGTTAGTAAATTTTATAATAAGGCCTTGTGGTCACTACCAATATCTGGTCCAGTATGAAACTATAGTTCATGTTGAAAGTTTGCCGAGCCAAAGCAGATGTCAAGTGTGGCTTCATAATTGGTTCTGTGGTTAAAGTAGGTTGCGAGGTAGGGCGGCGAAAGAAAAATATATGATGCAGTGTCTAAGTAGCTTTATAGATCGGTGCCCGCAGTATTCTGGGTACCTCTACTTCATGTGGGGTGGTTAGCACTGAGATCGCCTGTAACAATGATCGGGTGTCGTAATTGATTAAAATAGAATTCCAGTTCATTTAAGTTTATTATGCCACTAGGGTTGTATATACCCAAAAAGGATATGTGTGTACCATTGTAAGATATTTAGCATGCTAACGTTTCTAGTTTACCGTTCACAAAATGCGTAAGTGTTACAGGTTTACAAGTCATATTACTTCGTGTTAAGAGGAAAATACCCTCCCTCACACGATTTCGTCTGTCCAGTCTCTGCATCTGAAAATTGTAAAAATAGGATTATGTTTGGGAGTGAGTCAGGATTCGGTTATGAATGTTAAGTCCGGTTTTGATGAGTAGATGAATTGATTAAGTTCAGTGAGAGATGTTTTAATGTTTTTTGCGTTCCAAGTCATGAAGGTTAGGGGAGCCATTTAGGATGTTTGGGTTATGGATGCGTCTGGTTTCCTTGGCGTGTCAATAGTACGTGTTGAAAACCTGGATGAGGATGGGGGCTGTGTCGTGGGAGATTGTGGTTTATGTGGTCTGTCAGCCTGAGTACTGGAGCGTTGGGGGTTCGATCCACAAGCTAGGATTTTTTGCCTCTAATGAGCGTGGTTTTGCTGTGGTCAACAGGAGAGGTGGTTAGAGTGTTTCCTAGATATTTATTGAAGGAGTTTTCTATCATCTTTTCTGTTGTCCTGTGTAGGCTTCCTATGATTGGGTGTATTTGAATGCCACTGTCTATAGCCGGGGATGTGGAGCGTGTGGTGTCAGCCCCGGGGATGGGTTGGACTAGCTGTGTCATGAGTTTATTGAAGAATCGGTCTAGAGTCTTTTTCATGATATTTCCAATGCCTGCGAGAAGTGTTTGGATGAGGTCTGTATTGAGTTGTGAGTTTGGTGGGGGTGCAGTGTTGTCTGGAGGTGTACTGTTGCCCGGTGTTTTGTTGTTTGAGTACGTTACTGTATTTCATGTTTGTGCTGGATAGTCTTGTCAGCTATGTATGAAAGGCATTGTTTTGATCTGATGTCATGGACTTCACCACAATTTGAGCATTTAAGTATTTCTGATTCATATGATTTCGTGGGATGGGCACCAGAGCAGAGTCCACATCTTATATCCTTAGTTCGTCCTTGCGAAGTATGGTTGAATTTTTTACATTTGAAGCATTGAGTTGGTCGTGGAATGTATGCCTCTAATTTGTGGTAATAGCCATTTATCTAGACCCAATCAGGTGGATGGTTGTCTAGAAACGTAAGCAATGCTGTGCTTATATCACACAGATCTCCATCAGTTCTACACATGAACGTTTTGACTCCGTTGACTTGAATTTCATCTGCCAGCAGATGCTCTTTGATGTCTTCCTCGCTAATGTCGAAGATATGTTTAACGGTACATTTATTTAATCTATCACCTAAAGGTTCATAGCAACGTACTTTATATCCCCGGATCTCAGTAACGGCAGAGAGCTCTAGTTCCTTGTCGGGATTGTAGTCAACAGCGATTAAGTTCTTTTGCTTGTTTGGCCTGATATCGTGCGCCTTAAATCATGAAAATTTTAGGAATGTCATGGACAATTATACTCTTTGTTCTGATGTTGCGAAAACGCTCTTATTCATAGTAGCGTGGTCAGTAAATGAAATTATAAGTGTTTTCAAGCCAGAAGAATTTGGCCTACCTTGGTTTAGTGGATGTTTGTCATCAGACCATGTGGGGCCGGGTTGACTATTGTTTACCTCGTGGTAGTGGTGGTGGTCCGCCTCTCGTTTGTTCGCTTTACTGTGATGCCTGCTGTCCAGGAAGGGGCCTTCTTGATCCTCCTCAATGCACGAGGATCCATCTTTATCTGAGTGTGTCCCTGGTGCCTGCAAGTCTGCAAGTTCCAAAACATTGTCAAGGTTTCCAGGCGATGGAGATGGCTCCAATAAAGAGGTAGACAAGACAGGTACAGGTATACACACCCTGAAGAAGGTAAAAACTGAAAATATTTGCAAATCCTATGCACAAGGAATATGCAAATATGGGAAATTAGGTGCAAAATACACTTTTCTGCATCCTCGTAAATGCAGGAACATGTTGGCGAGGGGTACATGCCGTTTTGAACTGGAGTGCAGATACTTCTACCCTAAATTATGTATATTTTCAATTAGGGACAAAAAATTTTACAATCTTCAGTGTCCGGAATTTCACGTGAGAGGTACACAGCGTTATAGATGGGAAGATCAATATGATACTACTGGAAATTTTTTAGAGGAAGGCAGAAACAGTAGATCATATAGGAGAGAGGAACAGTCAGATGGAACCACTGCAGGATTACTGAGGGGAAGGGAGATACCCACAAGACTGGAATGCAAATTACCAACAAGTACACAGGTACTACAGCACACAACACCTGCACTGCTACCAAAACTGGGCGAACCACTATCAAAACAACACACCCCTGGTCCTGGGTGAAGAGGGGGGAGAACTACCAAAGCCCACAAGAAGTGACACGCAATATGGGAAATCATTCATATTTGCAAACATACAAGGACTAAAACCAAAATCAAGAAATAAAGTCAAGTTCATAAATGACCTTCTAATAGAATCGAACTCAATATTTGGTGCATTTACAGAAACCCACACAAAAGACCACATGGATAGTGAAATCTGGATCCCAATTTATAATCTATATAGATGTGACAGAGTAATTAGGGCAAGTGGAGGAGTAGGTTTGTATATTAAAGAGGAACTGGCATGCACAGAGCTCCTGAACTCATCCAATGAGATGGTAGAGGTACTTGGAACCAAGGTAGAAAATATAAATATAATATTTCAATATACAAACCGCCAGATCCAACAGTCGAGGAATTCACTGAACTGATTCTCAAAACAGAGAATATCCTGGATAATCTAGCAAACCCAGTACCAGATATTATCTTCCTTGGAGAATTCAATCTATCCAGTTTAAAATGGAGAATAGTAAACAATAACATTATAGCAGGAAATCAACCTGGAAATAACCAACCACAGGTCAGAGAACTACTGAGATTCTGTGACAAATTCTCACTCAGTCAGCAGATTACAGAACCAACTAGGAACGAAAACATTCTGGACCTGATATTCACGAACAACGATGAGCTAATCAGAGACATTACTGTCTCAGACACTACGTACTCGGACCACAAGCTCATTGAAGTGCAAACTAACATTAATAACGGTAGTAACCCAAGAGAAACAACAAGCGAGAAGGGTTATTCAATAAATTAAATTTTAATAATAAAAGGATAGACTGGGAGAAAATAAACAGGGAACTTACAAACATTCAATGGGAAAATGTTCTAAGAAATAAAAATCCTACACAAGGAATAGAAAAACTGACTTTTGAAGCATTTGAAGTCTGTCTGAAACATGTTCCTTTGAGGAAAGCTAGAAAGAGGTCCAATGTAGAAAGAGAACGCAGACGACATTACAAAAGAAGGAAAAAATTAACGGAAATGCTTAAGCAGACTCGACTTTCCATATACAGAAGGAATAATTTAAACAGGGAGATTGAAGAAATCGAATAGAGACTGAAGCATTTACATTAGACTGAAGAAAGGCAACTAGAACAGAAAACAATTCAAGAAATAAAGAAAAACCCCAAAATATTTCTTCACATATGCTAAATCAAAAGCAAAAACCACTGCCAGTATTGAACCTGTTCGTATTAGTGAAGGTTCATACATTGAGGATGACAAAGAAATTAGCGAAATCCTGAAAAAGCAATACGAAGACATGTTTAGCACTCCGATAAACAGCATGAAAGTGGAAGATCCGGACAACTTCTTTATGCATGATATCCAAACACCTGTATATATAACTGATATCAACACGAGCATAACAGATTTTAAAAGAGATATTGACAATATGCCCATGCACTCAAACCCGGGTCTAGACTCATGGAATTCAATATTCATAAAGAAATGCAAAGTGCCAGTAGCACAGGCACTCAATATAGTGTACAGGAAGAGCTTGGAAACGAGGGAGATACCAGATGCCCTGAAAGCAGCAGACATAGCCCCTCTACACAAGGGAGGGAGCAAAGCATTGACAAAGAATTATAGACTAGTTGCACTAACGTCCCACATAATATAAGTATTGAGAGAGTGATCAGGAGTCAGGTTACTAGATTCATGGAAACAAATGACCGCCACAATCCAGGCCAACATGGATTTCGAGCGGGAAGATCCTGTCTCTCATAGCTACTTGACCATTACGACAAAATCACTGAGGCATCAGAAGAAAAACAGAATGCAGATGTTGTATACACAGACTTTGCAAAAGCATTCGACAAATGTGACCATGGAGTGATAGCACACAAAATGAGGTCAATGGGTATAACTGGTAAAGTAGGACGCTGGATACTCAATTTCCTGTCGAACAGAACACAAAGAGTAACAGTCAATCAAATAAAATCAAGGCCAAGCGCAATTAAAAGCTCTGTACCTCAAGGTACAGTCCTTGCACTACTGCTGTTGTTTATTCTCATATCAGATATAGACAAACATACGAGTCACAGCTTCGTGTCATCCTATGCAGATGACACAAAAATCAGCATGAAAATTACCTCGGCTGAAGACATTGAAAATCATCAAGCAGATATTAATAAAGTTTTCGACTGGGCAACAGAAAATAACATGATGTTTAACAGAGATAAATTCCAGGTACTCAGGTACGGGAAAAATGAGGACCTTAAACATAATACAGGGTATAAAACACGATCGAATCTGCCCATAGTAGGAAAACAGCATGTAAAGGATTTGGGAATAATGATGTCTGACGACCTAACGTTTAGGGAACATAACCAAGCAAATATTGCGTCAGCCAGAAAAATGATCGGATGGATTACGAGAACTTTTAAATCCAGGGATCCCATCACAATGGTTGTACTCTTCAAGACACTTGTGTTGTCCCGTCTTGAGTACTCAGTACTCACTTTCCCATTACAGAGCAGGAGAGAGTGCTGAAATAGAGGGAATACAGAAGACATATACGGCACGCATAGATGCGATAAAGCACCTAAATTATTGGGATCGTCTCAAAGCTCTCCAAATGTACTCACTAAAAAGAAGTTGAGAGAGATACCAAATAATATACACATGGAAAATACTGGAGGGCCAAGTACCAAATCTACACAGTAAAATAACAACGTACTGGAGTGAACGATATGGAAGAAAATGCAGAATAGAACCAGTGAAGAGCAGAGGTGCCATAGGCACAATCAGAGAACAATGTATAAATATCAGAGGTCAACGGTTGTTCAACGTCCTCCCAGCGACTATAAGAAATATTGCCGGAACAACCGTGGACATCTTCAAGAGGAAACTTGATTGTTTCCTCCAAGGAGTGCCGGACCAACCGGGCTGTGATGGGTATGTGGGCCTGCGGGCCGCTCCAAGCAACAGCCTGGTGGACCAAACTCTCACAAGTCAAGCCTGGCCTCGGGCCGGGCTTGGGGAGTAGAAGAACAACCAGAACCCCATCAACCAGGTACGATGAAATGCTGGGCGTCTCCCCACCCGTCGCCATGTTGGATCTCCTAACAAAAAATAACGCGTCATTATCGTAGATTCTATTAATAGAATTGGTGGTATTTTATTTCCACGGAGTTGACGGCTGTTCTTTCATTTAAGTTTATACAATAAATCTGTGGTGTTGATTTCGCGCAAGGGTCACTAACAAATTAGTAAATTCCAATTAAATACCAGAGGTTGATGAGAGGTTACCAATACTATGATTATTATAATCAACTGTGATTATTGCTGCAAATCTCCTGCAGGTTAAGTTGGACACGCAGCTCAGGCGTGGTCACTCCACTCAGACATTCTTAAGGCGCCAGGCGGGCCGTGGGGAGGTGGAAGAGCAGCGTTCCACGCAACTGTTCCACACCATGTTCAAATTGTGCACCAACCCAAGCTAAATTTTGATTGTTGCCGCCCGAAGGCGGCTAGTTTATTTTGCACCCCTTTCCCATTCTGTGAGCTGTAGCGCAAAAAAAATTACAGAGGGTACAAAAATCATAAATCCTACTTACTGCGGAGGAGGTTGTTTTGTAGTACAATTTAATTTGCATACTTTCGACATCCTTCCTGCCATCCCGTCCACTCTCTTCAGTAATAGTGAGGTAATAGTGGCAGCTGACTTTTGAACATAGCGGCAGTATAACGTTTAGAACCTGTTGAATCACTTTACTAATTTACTCAAGGAAGGTCAATTAAGTAAGGAGTAAATAATAATAGTAAGTGCAGTTTTCTAAATCATCATCTAGTTATAGTCCAAGCCCGGATAGCTCAGTCGGTAGAGCATTAGGCTTTTAACCTAAGGGTCCAGGGTTCGAGTCCCTGTTCGGGCGAGTTGTTTTAGTCAGTAGAAAAAAGTATATAATACATATTCTGTAAAGATTTTTTGTATAAAATTTAAAAATTCTTTGCCCACACACTTTACACTTAACGTCATCTAGATCGCCACACAAGCTGAGCTGCCTGAGACACTTACAACTGTGGGTACTTATGGTTTACTTAACCACCCATCCTCCAGTATATATTGTACTTTTTGTAGCTGTGTCGACCATCGTACATATATTAGCGTAATGGGCAATTAGATAGTAGAATTTGGTACTATTCACTTATAGTGTGTGTGAAAACTAAAACTAAAAACCAAACTTAAATATTCCTAGGCCTAGTATAACACATTGACAATGTGTTATAAAGGCTGTTGAATGTGAAAGAATCTGACCGTGGATACTAAAAAGAGGTGCAGAAATACTAAGTGTGCCACACTCTATGATGTATGACAAGTTACTAGAAACAGGAGACCTACTGGAAAGCTGGAGACTGCTAATGTAGTCCCAATATAGAAAAAGGGTGACGCAAGAGACACTGAACTACAGGCCAGTTTCCCTAACTTGTGTACTATGCAAGGTGATGGAGAAGATCATGAGGAAAAGGCTCGTAGAGCATCTGGAGGGAAATAGCTTGTAACACACCACCAGCATGGGTTCAGAGATGGAAATCGTGCCTCAAAGGTTTCATAGAATTCTATGATCAAGCAACACAAATTAAGCAAGNCAAGGCTCCACTCTAAGCCCATCCCTTTTTGCTTCATTCTTAGCAGATTTACCTAACATCCATCCTGTTCACCTCTCGGCGTACGCTCACGATTTAACATTGTATTATTCAGATAATGACCTACCTAATACAATCTCAACAATGCAAACAGCACTTGACCACCTCATTGCTTGGACACAACAATGGGCCTCCAAGTTAGCACTACCAAAACGTGTTATCAGATTTTCACTAAAACAAGACTTGTGGGAGAGGACTGCTAGCTGCCGTGGAGTGTGGACATGTTGCCTGACCTCTCCGGCAGTTGGTGGTTGCTTACCAGTTTGGCCGGTTGGGGACGTGTGTGTCTCTGCCCACTTGGTAAGTGCTGACGTGGAGTTCAAGATGGGGGTCCCTCTTTCCCCTGTAGTGCGGGCTCAGTCTGTGGGCCTCGAGCTTTCTAGACGAGCTGGGTACGCGGAGATAGCGCTGGTGTTGTGTGATATGCTTCATGTCCCTGTGATGGACATTTATGGCGTCGAGTTGGTGACAGCACGTCGGGCGATTGTAAAAGTTTACGTAGGAGCTGGCATTTTGGGAATTTCTCCGTCGCTACAAGGGATGGACCTTACCCCTGCCGGAAGGTGCGGGCACTGTGACCCTCTCTGATCGCAGTGGTGCCCTCACTTACGTCAGTGTTCATGGGGCACCCTTGGAGTTTCCGGAGGGTCTGCTACGGCGGTACTTCGGCCAGTTTGGCGCCGTTGTTAGTGTGCGGTTGCACATGATATCTTCCAGTCCGCTCAAGGGTGTGCGGATGAACATTCGCACCCTGGGCATGCGGCTCCGGGCAGATATTCCGTCCTCTGTGAAACTCATGGGATACCACATTCGGGTGTTTTATGCCCGCCAGCTTCGGACGTGTTGTCGTTGTGGCCTTTTGGGCCATCAGGCTGTTGGGTATTCTGCGCCTGCCATTGCGCTCGTGAACCTCTTCAGTGAGGAGGATTTCCCACCGCTTCCTGTGGAGGAGGCTTCGGTGAATGTAGACGTCTCTTCGGCCGTAGATGTGCCCCCCTGTGTCGACTGTTGCACCTCCTATTGTTGTCGCCTCTCCTCCGAAGGTTGTGTCGACGCCTGGTGATCGTCCTGCTGCGGCTGGTGTCCCTGGAGTTCCTGTGATTCTTCCGACTGCCTTATGCTCGGATCCCCCATCTTCAAGTTCTTCATCTGCTGCGTCTGTCCCTCTCCATGCACCCTCGCCGTCTGTTCCGGATGTGCTGAGTGCTGGGGTGGATACGGTGCCTCCTCCTGTGCCTGACCAGGTACCCCATGTGGTTGAGGATGCTTCTGTTCTACGACGTGCGTCGGATCGCCTGGCTTATGTTGCGAGTGTCTGAGTCTGCCTCTGGTTCTGATGATGTGCGGCCAGAGCCTAAGCGTTCCCGGCGTTCTTCTGCATGGGCTGACGTTGGCGATTTCAACGATTGTGGATCTTTCGGCGACGGCGGGGTGGCTCCAGTTGCGTTGCAATCTATGGTGGTGGCGGAGGTGCATTTCCCTGCGGATGCCGGTGCCGGTGTTTTGGCCTCCCCTTCTGTTGTGGTGTCTGCGGATCCTGCTTCGGGTGCGTCACCTGCGTCGGATGGTTCTGGTTCTTCGTGGGGGGTGGTTCCCCCTGCTGAGGTTCGTGGTGAGCATGGTGACTTGGTGTTGAAAAAGGCTGCTCGCTCTGGGGGGTCCGTGCCCCCTTCCTCGTTCCCTGTTTCGTCGGCGGCGGTCTTGTCGCCTCTTCCGTCTCCAGCCGTCTCTTCTGTATCTCCTGTGGTATCGGTGGAGGTGTTACCGTCTCGTCGGTCGTCACCTTCTTCTTCTGTGCAACCAGGGGCGTGGATGTCTTGGCGGCCTACGTACGCTTCTTCGGTGTCTTCTGCTACCTTGGAGAGGGTGTTTCGCGCTCCCATGCCTCGTTATGCGACTTGCGTCGGCCAGCTTCGGGAGTGGCCGTTTCCGCCTGAGCTGGAGATTCCCGAGTTTATGTAGGCCTCACGGTGGAAGGGGGATCGTATCCCTACAAACATGGAGTATTTGCATTGGACGGGCTATAAGAACAGGTATTCTCGGGATATGTTCCCTGAGAAGTATGTTCCTGTCTCTGAGACATGTATTCCTGCCCTGTGATTTCTTTGTTTGGCTGTATGTTGTGGGTTGTTTTCCATTTGTGTGCATGGTTGTGGGGTGCGGGTCGCGCGTGTGTGTGTGTGTGGGTGGGGTGGGTTTGTTTTCCCGGTTCCTGCGTGCTCCGGTTGGTGGTTGTGGGTTTATTTGTGTGGCTTGTGTGTGTGTCTGGTTCTTGTGCATTCCGGTGCTTGTTAGGGTGTGTGTGTGTCTCTGGTTATGGGTGTCCTGTTCTTATGCAATTATGATTTTGATTTTTTTTGTACTGATTATGCACTTATTGGGTAGTGTTGAATGCCCTTCAGACTGTTAGCATGGCCCGGCCTGGGTCTGTTCTCATTATTATGTATTGTGATTGTGCTTTCCTTTTGCTTTTGTTGTATATTTATATTTTCTTTATTGTTGTATATTATCATTTTGTATTGGTGTCTCTCCGTGTGGGGTACGGTGCCAGTAGGCCTGATCTGTTTAATTATGTTCTGGTGTTTGGGTTGTTGGGTTTGGGTTTGGGTGCCTTGTCTTGTATTGTTGTTGTTTCTGTACTGTATTCCCCTGTGTTTGTATTTATTATTGTGTTTTGTGGTCGACCCTTTCGGCCAGTGTTTTGTGGTTTAGTACTTTTGTAATTTTGTTATTTTGTAATTTTGTTATTTTGTACTTTTGCGAGTTTGTGCTTTGTCATTTTGTACTTTTGTGCTCTGTTTTGTTCTGTTTGCTTTTATTGTATTTATTCGCATGCTTGCATGTAAAAAAGAAAAAGAAAAAGAAAAAAAACTTGTTCATCTACTCACCCTCACAATACACAACACTCCCATCCAACACGTACGAGAACATAAATACCTTGGCACGCACTTCGACTCACATAAAGTCGTTAACCCACATAACCCCCTCTTGTGGTAAAAACTCCAGGCAGTATATCTTCTTTTAATTGACTTCAGTAAATTAAAGTTTATCTTATTTTTTTCTTAGTAGGTAAGAAATTGAGTGGACTGTATGTACTTGTTAAAACTGCCTGAAATTATTCTCACACAAATTGGAGGGACAATTTGTAGCTTAAGCCACTTTGTAATGGCTCCTTCTTAAACTGCAAATTGTTTACCTAAGTTATTATTATATTATTATCATACCACATATGGTGGTGGTCTAATCTACTATTATTTCAACAATTATTACTAGTTATGAATACTACTACACAATAACTAGATATGGCATTATCTGAGCCTGTAGTAAGGGCCCACTAAGGCTGTGTCATGGTAGCATCTATGTGGGTGTGGCCTCCTGTGCCTCATGGTGCCAATGGCGGCTGTGGAGGCCTTCAAGGCTGGCACAGCTAGGTACATTGCATAGTTCTACTGCTCTAGCTACTTGCTGTTCCAAGTCACAATTTACCTGTTTTGGGATGCAAGGAGTTAGTACATTCTCCCTAAACATATCAATTACAGATATA